>PVKZ01003257.1:0-146726 GCA_004027375.1 Macroglossus sobrinus
TCCTTCCTTCCTTCCTTCCTTCCTTCCTTCCTTCCTTCCTTCCTTCCTTCCTTCCTTCCTTCCATTCACCCATCTACCTATCTATTCTTTACTGTTTTTTTTCTCTCATTCAATTTGGATAATTTCTATTGTTCTATCTTCATATCTATTCTACTATTGACCCATAGTGTCTTTATTTTGGTGATTGTAATTTTCAGTTCTATAATTTCTTTTTGATTCTTTTATATATCTTTTATGTCTTTGCTGGCTTTGTATTTTATTGTTTATTTCAAGTACATTCATGATTGCTATTTATAATTCTTTTCAGATCTTTCTATATCATCTCATTTTTTTTGTGTGTGTCTGCTGATTGTCTTTTCTCATTCAAGTTGTGGTTATCCATCCTAGAGCTTGGAATGATGAGTAAATTTTGTATGTATCTGGACACTTGAGGGATTATGTCATGAGAGTCTGGATCCTGTTTGATCTTTTTTGTTAGCAAGGAATCACCTTGTTTGGATGTAGTATGTAGGTCTAAGGTGCAAGTGAATATTCAGCTTATTTCTGTGCCCCCGTGATACCAAGGAGGGGAAGCAAAGCTGTAGCTAGCCCTGCCTCACTTGTCTTCACTCAGTCTCATTGATGGGATAGAGGCTCAGCACCATGCCTTGCTCATACTGGCTGGGGGAAGGTGGTAGAGGACAAAAGTACCAACTAGCCCTGCCCTACACTGCCTCATTTAGTCTCCTGGATGTTGGATGGGGTGGAGGCTCAGCTCCCTACTTGGGGATTATAGCAGGGGGATTAAAGTGCCATTTGCTTCTATTGAGCTATGCCAGTAATGCTGGGTGAGGAGCTGAATTAGACTGGTTTCAGTTTTGGAAGACAACAAAGTTCCATGGCATTATAGGGATGGGGCCTCCTTTTAAACTACAGAGAGAGAGAAAGAAAGAGCCTTTCTATTGGTGTTGGTTGGCTGGAGGAGGGTGGGTGTGGTATAAAGGTTTTCTGTTCTTAGTTCACTCTTTTTCTAATACATTGTTCTAGGGAAAACAAGCTTTTCTTGGAGCATTTTTTTTTTTTTTTGAGCTTGTTGATGGTTCCAGGTTCTTGGCTTCTCCAGTGCCTCATCTAGGATATTTGGGAGGCAATAGTGAAACTTGGGAACTCAACTGCTGAATCATTTCTCAAGTCCTGAGGTTCCCTAAGCAGTCTGCCTTATTCATCCCACCTTGCTTAGTCTCTGTATGTTTGTTTGTTGCATTACATTAGAGGTTTTTAGTTGTAAAAGGGAGGACCTAAAGGATGGAGCTCCATCTTGGTAGAAATCAGAAGTCTCCCCAGAAGGAAAATCTGAATCCAAGTCTGTCTACTTTCTGATCCCCAGTTTTTCACTTTATTTAGCCACCAAGTTGTCTTCATCACCTATGCTGCAAGGACATTTATCTCAGTGCCAAATTCATAGCCCACCTGAGGCTCTCCTGGTTAAAGCACACTGATATCCCCTCCACCATCCTCTCAGCCTTCCTTGGTTAATCATGGTTGAGGATACTCACTGGCTGACCGGGGCATTGTTTGACATTGTTCTTCTAGGACATACGCTCCATGCCTGTTCTCAGTTGGAGGTTGACTCAAAGCGTGGGCTCTGACCACTTCCTCAAGAGGCCTTGACAACCATCTGACCTAAGGTTTCTTCACCCGGCACGCCACAGTCTTTTTCCATCATTTAGTCCACTCCTGAAGAGACACTCAGGAGAGAGGCATTTTAATCTTTCTTTGGTCTATGACTTCTTGGGTAGCCCAAGGAAAACCCATCAGCACGTGCTAAAAACCCTTAATCTCCTCATCCATGATGAGGAGAGAAAACATGTGGAAGAGAATAGGCCCACCAAGGTCTCCGGAGGCCACGACAAAGCAAGAAAGGTACAAAGAACCAAACATTAAGGTCACTGCCTTGGTGGCTTGCTGTTTGTGATAAGTTACAGAAACAGAATGTAACAGGGACAACACATCTCTTTCTGCCCATTTTTTTAAAATGTAAAAGCTATGAGTTCCTTACAGAAGCTCCTTACCTACCTCAATCAATCAATCAATGAGGCCAATTTAAAATAAACAAGAGCTTCCCATGTCCCCATCTGTAATTTGGACACAATAATAGCGTCTAGCTCACAGCACTGTTATTACTGGATGGGATCACATGTAGGAATTAATGAGGACAGTGCTTGGCTACTTAGGAAGGCTCACATAATAATAACAATTATTTTATAATTATTAATTGTTTCTTTAGCCTTTTATTGCACCCATTTTCCTTTTGGTCTTTCATTAATGCTATTATAGAACCAAATTTTTCAAATAACTGAGAGTCCTTTTTATACTTTCTTTCAGTTCTAAAGCCTTATTACTTCAAATTAATTTTTCCGCATTAACTTTGGGAAAAGGGGTAGAATGTGGAAAGTCCCATAGAAGAGACAAGAAACTGGAAGTTATAAAATCCCGAGCTATGACATCAGGATGCGGCGGCATTGTTTACACAGAGGAGGTCTCTTCCAGTAACTGAGGCCTCCCAGTCATCAACAATAGAGGCCAAAGGAGGTAAAGTTGTAGAAATCTGGAAACCAGCACTTATTTTTCTCATACTTAGGGTTTGCAATTTGGACTTAAGAGATTGGTGCAGCTAGGGAAATATTCTGAACATCTTTTAGCTCACCCCAAAGGCAGTTTGGGGCCTTTGTCTAAGAATGGACTTAAAGAAAAAGGTTGGGGATTTTTAAGGATGAAACTGTGCATCTCCTGGTTATATAGTTTCCATGAGTACCCCTCCCAATGGGGAGTGCTGGTTTCATTCCTTTCAGTAATTGCTCACAAAGAAAAACATTTGCCTATTCATGCTCCTTATCCACCTTGGCTGTTTCTGAGTCATTATCTTCCATCTTGACCATCTCTTGGAAATCTTGTTACTATTGGAGATCTCCACTATGGATGGATTAAACAGTCTTTGCTCTATCAACTAGAGGGGTTTTTAACTCTGGTCCATTGTCCTCCTCTTCATCCCATCTCTAGCATCCACTGATGAACCTTCCAACTTCCTGGCTTCCAATGACCTGACCTCCTCAATTCTGACACCTTTTACCTAGTGCTTAAGTTCAAGTTGGGTTGCCTATGTCTAACATGAGAAAGAAATAAATGTTCTACCTTTGGATCTCTGTTATATAAGCTGAGCCTTCTTCCTAGATTATGTAATCAAGAGTCTGTCCCTTGCTTACAAGCAGTAAGACCCAGAGAGGAAATGACTGTGAACTGACCATGGCAGGCAGGGCAATAGATAGCCAAGCAGAATTCCAGTGGCCCTAAGCTTGGTGTGAAAATACCCACCACACCTAAAGGAACAAATGTAGAGAAAAGGGCTATCTCAGTGGTGACCTACACAGACATTAATATTAAGGGCAGGTGTGTCTCCTCTAACAATAACATAATATGAGCCCCACAGCTCTCAGATATTGCCCTGGCCAAGGTGAATGGGAGACTCCATAATTGACTGAGATTCATATTTGGAGTTAGGCTGATTTATAGAGAATTAAATGTATATTACTTGTACAGCTAAGGTTTAGGCTAAGAAAATACAGCTTGGTGACAATATCCTCTTCCCCCTCACTCTTTGCTCTCCCTCTGCAACCACAGCTGTCATCACCATTAAGGCAAGCACTCTATTGCTCCCCTTCCAGCTTCCTCTTCTACAGATCCTCCCATACCCTCAGATTCGGGAGTCACAAAACTTTTCACCTTAAAGGGATCTTCATCTTACAAAGAACCTGAGGACCAGGAGGGTCTAGAATCTGAAAACTGGAGCTAGTCCCAGAACCCGAGGTTTCCACTCAGAGCTGTCACTGCTCTATCACATGCTTCTACAGCTCCATGGGGCAAAGTTGATTATTACCATCAGCTGAATCAGCTGGAAGAAAGGACATGTTCTGTAATTCAGATGAATTACTTTCAGATAATTCCTAAATTATCTGGGGTACTGGGAAGGTTGCTACATTCACTCACAGCACATTATTGCCTTAGACAACTGGAAGTATCTCGTGTCCCACTGATACACATCTCATCCTTGGGGAGACAATATTGGTGGATTGTTGTCCAATCATTAGGTCTCAATATTTCTCCAGTTAATCATGGTGGCATGTGTTTCAGTAACTAGGAGTCCTCTGTCTCTATAGATGTTGCCAGTATGTTTGCAAATACTCCCTAAAATTTCACTTCTCCATGTCATCATTTCATAGCATTTTTATATATATTCCTGAAGCGAGCATTCCTGTTTCTCTCTCTATACATCCAGAGCCACCAGCTTCTTTCCAAACATCAGGAGCTCCTGCTTGATTCCGGAAATGTGTCTGGAGCACCAAAGCCAGCATGATTACGCTCCTGCTGTGGGATCATGAGAAAGTGTTTTGTTCGAAATTGGGGAGAGTTTTGAGTCTCATGGGCTCAGCTGAGGCTGGTGGCCCCAGCAAACAGCCTTTCAAGGACTCTCCTGGACCCTCAGCTCAACCATAACTTCTTGGTATTCATATTCTCTGGTTTATATTGAACAACAACATTTAAATATTTTCATTAATGATGGGTCTATAAGTTTGCTGGAAGAAAAATATGATTTGATCTGATTTGGTGTCATTTTCCCTACAGTAAATAGAGCACCGAATAATGATAAGAAGACAGAATTTGGTAAAATTTGCTTTTTAAAAGTTGTACTCTATCTAGGACTTAAGATATGTCTGAACTTGACGCTAAAGGCCATGAAATCTACAAAGTTACTGTGTCACTTTCATTTGTAAAGAGGCACTTGAGTCTCTCAAACACTAAATATGTATTGAAGACAAAGAAAGAAACATCAGCAAACCCTCAGCATGCCTTACTGTGTACCAGGTGCCGTGCTAAGCCGTGTATTAACCAACACAGTCCTACAACAATCCCAAGAGGCAGGTGTTATTTATCTCATTTTACAGATTAAAAAATGAGGCTCAGAGAGGTTGAGTCACTTGTCCAAGGTCACACAGTATTAAGCAGCAAAGTTGGGATTCACACCAAGGCTGGGACTGATTTTAGAAAGAAAGTCCATCCAGATATTGAATACAATGAAACCTGGAAGATGTTACTAAGGGAATCACCCACAGAAATGACCATGAACTCTCTTAAAGGCATCGTGAGTGACTCTTCCTACCTTTGAAAGGATGAACTCTGTGGCCTTAGAAGTTCCTTCTGGCCTGAGGATCTGATGATGGAGAACACCAGCATGGGTGTTCAAAGGTGCCAGGAGAGGACTGCCCAGAGAAGTACCACTCTATGCCTGAGAGAGTGATGGCACTGATCCATCAAAGTTGGCCTTGCCCTCAGAGCCACTGATGGATGACAAGAGAGAGCAGAGACAGCCCAGAGGTTCCTGGTGCCAGGAAGGAAATGCGGGAGATGGAGGAACATAGCTCATTGCCAAGGAACACAAGTGGCCTTACTTGCTGGTGTTGAAAGGTGGGCGGCAGTGGGCTTTTGGGGACAGTTCTTTAGAACTGTGAGGAGCATGGCCCTGTCCTCACTTAATAATGAAGAAGGTGCAGGCACTGCCCTGACAGGACAGAACTCCTGGGGAAAGTTCCTGAATTGGGGCTGAAGACTGTCTTCCTGGGTAGAAACCCTACCTTGTGACTAAGGGACAGCAGAAGCCCACGGGTTGGGGCTGACAACCCATGTGACTCTGGTGAACTGCAGTTTTTCTGTCTGACCTCAATTTCCTCATCTATCTATAATGGGAGTAAAACAATCCCACCCAATAGGGTATCATGACAATTCATGAGATATGCTTGGCACAGGTCCTGGCACCCAGCAATGTATTCTTAAAACACATTGCCACAGTGTCTTAAGAATTTTCTAGAAGAGAATAATGTACACACACACACACACACACACACACACACACACACACACGCATGATCTCCAGTGGGGAAATTGTTAATATTTCATGAGGTTGTGGTTAAGCCAAGAATTGAATTCTCAGCCAAGGAAATCAAATTAACAAACCCCAGGGGGAGTTGGTTCTAGGCCCTGAGAAGCCGCTCTAATACCCTCCCTGAAGCTTGGTCTGTACAGCGACACCGGAACACTTTTTGCTTTAAGTGCTTTTCATTCAGTGTTTGAGCCTTTGCTCGCACCATGGCACAAGTACCTGAGTGTCATCAGCTGTCTCCTTTGTTGACAGGACTCAACTGGGAACAATGGAGTCTTGATGCACCCACTGAGAGGGAGCAGCTTGGGGGATAGGGAGGCAGCTCAAAATGGAGAGTAAAAGATGCTCTGGCGGTGGGAAGATCTTTGTGGGAAGAGAAAGCTGTTTGGTCTCCAGGGGTTTCTGCTTCTCTGTTCTGCACTTCAATTGTGCACAGCTTCACAGCTAATTAAAAATATAAAGGCTAGAAACACCTCTTGCTTACTAACTGTGATTGTCTCCACTTTACAGAAGGAAACTAAGGCCCAGAAGGGTAAACCACCTTGCCAGGATGGTGCAGCTAGCTAGATGCAGTGTCAAGACTCAAAATTCACTCTGGAACGTTGTCCGTGGATGGCTAGCAGAGCCCCCACTCCCTCTGGCTCAGGGGCCAAAAGCAAACGGCTTGATTGAAGCCCACCCCAAAATTGGTGCCAAACAGTTCCAGCACCCACCTATCCCCAAGTCCCCAAAGGTTCCAGAGACAGTGAGCAGTGAAGTTGTCCCGATGAGAAAACAAACACCAGACATTTACTTGAAATAATTTGGTGCTTACGTTTGGGTTTGATAGTGTGCTGTGTTCTACATTTGTGAAGCAGGGCATGGGGCCACGTCTGGCTGTCACACCTTCCCAGGGCTGCAGGACATAACTGCTGGGTCTCCTGGGGTGTAAAAGTAAACAGGGGTATGTCTTCTTTGTAAAGTACCTCATTTAATTACACCAATAAGAACTTGAAAGCAAGCCTTTCCATAGAGAATGGCTAATGCAGATTTAATCTAAATACAGAAACTTGAAGGTCTCCAACAGCTCAATTTAAGATTCCTCCCACCCCCACCCCACTGGCAACAGCATCCCAGTAACTGTGCGCCACACCTGTATAATGAGGGCTGTTGTGGTAACTAGTTACCCAAAGCAGTTTGAAATGTAGGAATTCAAGTGTTAACCAGAGTATGGCATATTTTATTATAATTTCACTTGGTTCTTATCACCTGGCCCAGAAAGAGAAAATAGGTTGTTGCAAGGGTTTCTATTTATTATTTATCCTTAACCTACTCATTATTGTTGTTGACATGTCAGCAAAAGCTATCAAGGGACTTCCAAAAATATATAAAAAGGGTTGAGTTAGCAAAGAGGTTGCCTTTTGTCTTCTTCCTCCCATCGCTGCCACTTTTTTTTTCTGGAATGTGGATGTAATGGTTGGAGCTCCAGCAGCTATTTGGGACCATGAGATCTCAAAAAAGCTTGCAAAATTGATAAGAATGACTTCTGAAGACTTTCATGAAACAAATAACCAGAGCCCTCATTTTTTTGACTTTTATTTTAATGAAAAAAGCAACAATATTCTGAAATCAAACTACCTGAGCTTAAATCCTAACCTTGCTGCATCTTACTTTGACGGCAAGTCACTTTAAACTCTCTTATGCCTCAGTTTCCTTGTCTACAATACAGAGATAATAATATTACTGACTTCACAGGATTGTTATGGGGATTAAACACACATGCATATATAATTAATAGTAAAAACTATATACATACATGTTAAAAAATAATACATGAAACATGAACCCCCAGCAGTGGTGACCTGACAAGACCATCAAATAGTTTCTGTTCCTTAGACTCTGGCATATCCTTGTTTTTTAATGTGTGTTTCTTTTTTTTTTCTGAACTTGGTTTTCTATCTTTATGGTTGTCATTGAGCTATGCAATATAGTAAATTAAGTTCCCCCTCCCTAAGTTGACCATAAACACAGAATCCTGCCAAAATGATCCTCAACCTGCTCCTTGCTCTATTCTGTTGCAGACAATCAAGGCAGCCAAGACTAACTGTATGAATCCTGCCTCTGCCATCATCAGGATGGGACAGTCCATTTGTCCATATGTCCTTCGGCAGTGCCCAGACTCAGAGCCCTGCTCATGAATGTCCAGAAGCTCCAGACACCCAGCTTGGCTGAGCAGGCCTACCATCACTCCCCAGGACCAGGTGAGCGCTGCCCGAGACAAACTGCTACGTCGCACGCATGCAGAGTCTTTCCTGTCAAGACTCCTCTCCAACCGCTGGCTAAAGTTCCTTCTCCCAAATCCTCACCTTCTGGTTTTAGTGGCAGTTGGGGGAGGGATCTTATTTTGCTAAAAACTAAACCCTCCCAATGGCTCAAGGACCTACAGATGGAGAGTGTCTAGGGTAGTGGTTTCTAGAATGTTCCATGAGTCTAGCACGAGGAGGTCCTAATTGAGCAAGTCACCATGAGTCTGCGGTCCTTCACTTCTGTTTACTTCTCAGGAGCATCTTACACAGAGGGCTGGTCTGGGGAAGCCTTCGTGCTTGAGAGAGGCAGCCAGATTCTTGAAGACTGATTAAATTTGGCTTCCCTCCCAAGAGATGCAGAGATATGGATTCCAGTGAAGAAATTTGTTTAACTGATGATCACAGGAAACATCAGTAGATAAGTGGGGAAGGGAAATGGGAGCAGAGGGCAGCCGATAGAGAGTAGGACATTGGGCCATTTAGTTAGCACCAGTGGGCCACCGACCTCAACCCTGCTGAGGAAAAATCTACGAGCCACAGTAAACCAATGCTCAGAGTTATCCCAGCAGAAAAAGAGAGGTATTTAACCCCAATGGGGAGCACTGGACTTCCAAGGAACACCCAGCTAACACAGCACCATCACCTGCTGTAAATGACTGCATAAACAAGCACACAGCTCTGCTCACCAATACCATACTTCAGCCAAGGGTGCCCAGCTGTCTGTCTGGCCCTTGTTAAGATGGATCCAGGTGACCTATGCTCATAGGGAAGGGGTTGTTTGACTGTACCTGATGCTGCTGAACACATTTGGCTGATGACCAAATTTGTAACATAGCCACCTGAGTCACTGGGCTATGGAGTAAGAGTTCTTGGCTGGCTATGAAGCTGACTCATCCCCTTTCTGTGGAGGCCAAACCTTTCAAAGACCCGAGTTCTGGGATCCATCCATCACCACAGGTAAACTTAGAAAAAACAAGACCCAGAAAGGTAAATGACCTGCATGTCAGCATTGCTAGCTCCCTGCAACAGTCTTCACTCTTCTTCTTTACTAGCATCACTTCAATATGGCAGGCTGAGCACACTAATGCCCCCAGATTCCTCTCCAGTTACAGGTGGCTCTGTGATGCACTTCTGGCCAATGAAGCATCAGCTGAAGGTGTCTGAGAAACCCCCTCTCTACCCTTTACCATACCGGAAATGCTGTTGGGCAGAGGTGCAGACTGTGGGGGTTAACTCCAATTGTCTGGAGCCAAACTCCTGCTTTCCATACTCAGCAATGCTGTCTATCAGTCCTATGACTTTGGCTTCAGAGTGACTTAACCTCCTCGGGTGTCAATGCCCTTGTTATAAAATAGTTCCTTCCTCACAGGTTGTTGTGGGGATTAAAGGAGTTAATATATGCAGAGCTCTTGGAATAGCACCTGGCAAATAGGGAAGCTGTAAGGATGTTGGCAATTAGGATGTTTCTGGAGGTGAAGCAGCCCTTTTGCAACCATAAGGCCAAACACGAGGATGGACATAGAAGAGCAAAAAGACAGAAGAGCCCAGGGTCCTGACAGTATAGCTGAGCAATTTCACCCTCTGTGACTCTTCTACGTTCACATTCTTGCTGTGGGAGACAAAAAGCTTTTAGTTAGTTGAAACTTATATGAATAGTATTCATTTGTTTTAGATAAATATGCAGAAGGCAGATTTGTCCTTGCCACGCAAGAGGTTGTACAAAGAGTACTGGTTGCTATTAGAAACCTACAAAGGATTCCACAAAGAAACCAACCTGGAAGGCAGCTGCCGAATTCCTGCTGTGTTTGTGTGATAGGTTACAGAACTCACTTCTGACCTTCATAATTAGTAAGCTCTGACATTTTGCTCACTTCCTTAGTAACCACAGTCCAAATGCTGTAGCTATATTTAGAATAGCAGTTGGGACTGGGGCTTCTGCAGCCCAAGAGTTTGGGTCCAACCCTGGCTCCACATCTTGCTGAATGCATGACCTTGGTCAAGTTATTAAACCTTTTTGTGCCTCAGTTTTCTCATCAGGGAAATGGAGATGATAATGATTGCACCTCATCCATTGTTGTTAGGGTTTAAATGAGTTAACCCTTGAGAACACCTGGAAGGCGGGCACATAGTAGGTACTCAATCTTAGCTTTAATTAGTGTTACTATATGTTGCCAGAAGTCTGTTTGGTGATGTGCCCAAGGCCACCTTTAATCATGTTGGCTTACCTAAAATTTAATTGTCTATCATATTATTACCTGTTAATGAATATTTGTATTTGAAATAATGGCTAAGTTCTCTTGGAAATGGCTTTATTGCCTACAGTTTTAGTCTATATTTTCCAAAGAAAGTCATTTATTTATTTATTTTTTCTATCTGGATTCAGACTTAAATTGAACTGGGTGAACTGTGGCCTGAGTCCCCCTTCCTGGCAGCCACTAGTGCTGGAGGCCCCGCTTTCATCCACTCACCTCACTTTGGACTCAGGGCTGTTGTCGGCTCCACCTCTATCGAGGTTTGCGGCTTTCATCAAACATTTAGCCCTGCCTGAAACGCAATAAACTCATCTACAAATGGATCAAATAATTCCCAACATTGTTCCAAACACCAAATTTCTATGATTTCTAATGCTGTGGATGTCTAGAAAGATTCTCTAAGATAAGTCCGCAGTTTTCCAACAAGAGGTGCAATAGGTTACATCTGCCTAAGGTGGTCAGAACAACATCTCCCATTTGCTGTGCTTTTCCACCAGTGAGAAGTCAGGTCTATATCCCCTCCCCTTACATCCGATGGCTTCGTGACCACTTTATTGAATAAAGTCCAGCACAAGTGCTGCTGTGTGACTCCCAAGGCTGGACCATAACATACCAGGCAGCTCCTGCTTGGAAGCTGTCATCACAGGATGCCAGGCTCTCAGGGAAGCTGGCTGTCACATAAGACATCCATCAACATTGAGACCACCATGCTGGAGGGGCCACGTTGGGTGTTCAAATCCATAGCCCAGTGGAGTTCTTGGATGGCAGTGAACATTGACTGGCACTATAAAAGTGTGCCATCTTGAATGTCCAACCCAATATCTGACCACAACAAAATAAGACACCCCAGTGAGACTCACCCAACTGAGCCCTGTAAGCATTCTGGGTCCCCCAAATTGCCTGCAGAATAATATAGTTGGTTTAGCCACTAAATTTTGGGTAATTCATTACATAACAAGAATATCCAGAACAGAATAAATACCTCCACATCACTCAGTATGTTATAGATGAAAATATTTTGTGCTCACTTAAAATGTTCCATTAGCCCAGGCTGATGATGATTATACCACATCTTCAAGAAATACTCAGCACTGAATTCTCACGTCTGTCTTTTCCCAAGCAAAGATGTGGTTTATCTCCTCTACTTCTCAAGGGAAATACCCATGACTACATTTGCTTCTTCAGAATGTCCTTGAGAATCTCTGGGCAGTTCCGTGCAAAGTTCTGTGCAAACCTCAGCCCAGATTCCAGCCAAGGTAAGGGAAGTCCCAAGAAGCCAGATTTCTGTCCCACTAGAGAGGAAAAGGTCCTGCTCCAGGCACTGGCCATGAATCTCACAGAACCTAAAGTGCCACCCCCGTTGGGACAGGCCAGTGAGAATTCAGAATCTGCAGTCCCCTTAAACTGCATGTCATGAACTTGAAATGTTCTTGTATTGGATTCTTCCCAAGGTGCTTTGACTAGTCCAAGAGCTAATTAACACACATTAGCTAATTTGACCTCCTACTGTCTCTAGGTGTTATTTAAAAACTGCTACTCCACTCCATCAGCCATGGTGAACAGAAGGCAAACTCGGCTCCCTCAAGCCCATTTTTAAAGGGCCAGCTACATTGCTTCACAGGAATTAAGGAGCAAGGCCTAGAGGCCCTAAGTGCAGAAACTCTGGGATATGGCAAGGGTCCCCAGGGAGGTGAGGCTAACCCTGAGACTTGGACGACAGAGGTCTGCTGACTTCAGTGTTTCATGGAAGCTGCCCAAGTAGAACTCAGTCCATACTCCTTGCCCCACCCCGTCAAGGAAGGGGAGATTGAGCAAGATCAGAAAAAGAAGCACCTGCACAGATGCTCAAAGAACCAGCCCAGGAATGTCCTCCAGGTGGAGCCTCAGTTTCCCTTTGTGCAAAATGAGGAGACTAACAGTACTAATAGTACTTTCTAAAATCTAATAAGATAAAAATGAGGGATTCTGAACATAGTCTTAGTATTTAGGGGATGTCTGTTACAATGCACTTTGTTTTGATGTGAGCCTGGCATCCTGTGATGACAGCTTCCTGCTCCTGGCTCATTCCTTTCAACTCACAACCTTGAAGGAGTCAGGCCCTGGCTCCCTGCTCCGCCACTTCAGGCCTCTGTTTTCCCATTTATGAAATGGGAGTCCTCTGCCCTTGCCCAGTGAAGACTGATTGAGATGATGTGGAAAGGGAGTCCAGAACTGCTTAGCGCAGGATCACACTGCTAAGCCCAACTGTTAAGCTCGCAGGAACCTGGAGGATACACACGCTTGCCTGGGCGTCACTTCCCGAGTTCTTGGGATCTGGGTTTCAGGGTTTAAGGAGCTGTGGCTGAGGCTGGACACCCTGCCCACTGGCTAGGGTCTGACAAGGTGAGCAGGATCTACTTCCAGCAGGATTGCTCTCTGATGGATCACCTCCCCTCTCTTGGTTCTTCCCTCTTTCTTGGTGTATGAGTACCCCTCCCCTGTTCCCATCTCTCTCCGTGCCTCACTGTGGGGACTGGAACGGAAAATGGACACAAAGACCGTAATAAGTTCACTTGTGGTCGCTGCTGTTATTATCATTACTGGTTTACCCACAAAGCGCTTAGGGCTGGACAGCTGAAAGCCCCTGGAGAAGACTGGTCCCCTTGGCTGTAACAGGATGTTGAAGCCCCTCTGGGCTCATCACCACCCCCATTCTCTCCAGGGCTCCATAACTTCCCTCTCAGCTGCGTAGACAGGGTTGTAATCCACGTCTGCTAATTGGAGTGGGATCCTTCTGAACCAGCATCTACCCACCTCTGGATGCCAACCCAGAGTTCAGTGGGGCCACAACTCTTGTGATTGAGGATCACTCCAAGGCACAGACTGCACTGGAGATGCAGATTCATGGGCTGCTCTGCTGGAGGTTCTGATATAATAGGTCCAGGCTTGGGAGCCCTGGATTCTGTATTTATTAAGCATCAGAGTGATTCTAAGATTTGTTCGGGCCCCAGGTGTCGAGGCCCGCTCACGTGTGTTACAGGTGAGCTCACCCCATTGGTCAGGAGCTTGGGGCCTTGCAGTTACCAGCTCCGATGCTCTCAGGTCATAACCACCACCATGCCCCCGCCCCTCCGCCCCGCGCCCCGGCTTCAGTCTAAATCCCATCGCCAGTAAGACGCGCCCGGGGCCCCCAGTCGACCCGGTGTGTTGTGTGTGTGTGGGGGGGGGCGGGGGGTGCGCTGAGCTGTCAGGCTCAGCCTGCAGATCGCGGGGGCGGCGCACACTCCGACAGGGTGGCCGTGGTCCTGCTCACCAGGCTCGCAGGCCCGCGGGGTGAAAACGCGAGGGTGCGCAGAGCGTGGAGAGCCCTGTGCGCGGCGCCTGCCGCGGGGCTCCCGGAGGCAGCGCCATGGAGAGCGGGGCGGGTCGAGGTCGCAGCCTTCCGAAGGATTTTGGCGCGAGGGGCCAGACCCCGGCGGCGAAGGCGACGCTGGAGGGACGGGCCCGAGAGTGTTCCAAGCACCTTCACCTTCGGGAGAGGCTCCCCCATCGCCCCCTCCGTCCCCGCTTAGCGTGCGTGTCCCCTCTCAGCTTTTTCTCCCCTCTTCCCCTCTCAGCGTTTCTGCCTCCCTCCCTCTCCCCATCGTTCCCCGCCCCGACACCCCAAATGCTCGCCTCGCTGCTGCTGTGGAACTCGCCCTCCGGAGCTCCCCTCCACCCGCGAAGCCGTCCTCGGTACTTCTCACGCTCCCCTCGCAGTTCTTGTCCTTCAACGTCCCCCCGCGTCTCCTCCCTCCTCCGGCTCCCCTCCAGCCACCCGTGTCCTTCTCTGTCTTGGGGTCCCCGACTCATTCTGCTCTCCGCGCCTCTCTGCGTTCCCCGCTCCTCGCGGCGCAGCCCCGCAGCTCCCGCCGGGACCCGAGGGGCGCGGGCGGTCCCTCCCCGCGCCGCGGCTGTTCGGCGGAGTCCGGGTCGGGGCCGGAATCCGACCCGGCAGGTGGACGGCAAGATGGGGCGCCTCGGCCCGGTTTAACCCGGCCCAATGAGCACGAGGAGACGCGTCCCCAGTGCATTTCCACGGGACGGGGGAGCTCCCGGGCCACCCCTGTCGCGACTGCCCTCGTTAGACCCACCTCGTCCCCAGCACAACCGTTGCTCATTTCCCTTTTGAATAAAAAAATACGCTCTGTGTGTGGGGGTGCGGCTGGGGTTCATAGTGAACCTTGACCCTATCCTGATCTGTGCGTGAGATATTAAAACTTTGAAAGCAGAAGAAAGTCCTAAGAAGATAAAGACTTAAAATTCCAGATAATCCTATTTGTCCCGGTGTTGTCATTGGAAAGAGATGAAGGTAGAGAAAGGGCGTTGTTTACTGGAGTTTGTGTTTCAGATCAGGAAAAAAAAAAAAAAAAAAAAAAAAAGCAGCAGCTTACTAAGCAGAGGACCACCGCTTGGGGTTTGTTCACCCCGAAGATCAACTTGCAACCAAGACAGTTCTTAAACTTCATTCTGGGAACCCTCGGTGAGGAGAGGAGCGAATGAAGACGCAGGAGCAGCATCGGTGCTGCTCGGGATCCTGTCTGTGGACCCGTTGGGTCTGATTCCTGGTGCCGCTGTGAGCGTCTGGCTGTTACTGGAGTCCCCACCGACGGAACCCCAGAGGGATCAGAGCTAGGACGACGGAGCCAGACTGAACATCACAGAAAACCAGAATCAAGGCACAAACTTCTCCATTAAATGTCATCAGTCCTCCATCAGATTCATTAAAATCCATTTGCAATCAGAGAGGCCCACAGGCCAGAGAAAATGCTGAGTGTGAGAAGGGCCAGTCCCTGGGCTGACAGGGTAAAACTGCTCCACTTCTGTTAAAGAAATCGTAATTCTGACTTGTTATCTCCTTGAAAACAAGTTCCCTGGGTCACTGGCAATGGTTGTTTTTTTTCTGGGTCCATGCGGGACTTTCATTCTAATAAGTCATTTCTCTCTGTGATGCTTGAAAGTTGGGAGACAAAAATTCATCATTTTTGTTCTAACAGGACAAAGGAGCAATATTGCAAAATATTATTTTTTAAAAAGTAAAATAAAAAAGGTGGGTCACTGGGGGTGGGAAGGAATTGTGGGCAACTTGAGACGATAGAGAGCTCGTATAGCCGGTTTCTAGTCACTCTCTGCTGCTGTAAAGAGCTGCTGACGTCCCCACCTCAAAGGTGTTTGTCAAATTGAATGAGTTCAAGTGAGAGCACATAGAACACCGCCTGACTCACAGTGAGTGTTGAAGATGTTGTTAAAATATTCACCATTTGATCCACAATGCACACATGAACTGAAATTCGATTTCCACGTCTTTATTGCATGTGGTCTGTAGCCTCTGCCGCCTCTGCATTGCCCACGAGGCTTGGCAGGAAATGCTGCCTGCTCTTTTGGAATTCAGCCCTCCTCGCCTGTGTCTGCAACAATGCTACAGTCCAGTCTGATTTGGAAGGGGAAGGCGCCTCCTAAATGTCTTTGCTCTTCCCTCGATTTGAGCTGCAAAATGGGCAGCTCCCTGTCCTAGCTGCTTTGCTAGGTCCTTCTTTCCCCTGAGAGGCATCTGTGCAAGATACATACAAGCTTGGAATAAAGAGCCATGTTCAGGAAATCGCATAAATTTATGTAGACTTTGCCAAAATATCTCATCCCAGCCGCCTCCCCAAAGCTCATGTGGGAGGCCCTGAAGTGCCTGGACACCAGTACCTCCACTCGGCTCTTCCTAGGAAGGCTGAGCTACACAGAGGCACTAGCTGCCCTGATGCTCGACGGTGAGGGAAAGGGAACCTGGGGACAGCTGAGACTTTTAAAGCAACATTCTATTCTACAGCCATGAAGAAATATACTATAGAAAAAATATCAAAGAGCTGGAGAGAGGTGCGAGCAAGTAAAGAAAGAAAGTAATTTGCAAAGACAGCACTTTCATAATTTGAGCCTGTTTTTATAAGGACAAAGAGAATAAATAACAGTAATAATAATAGCTAACACTTATTTGGTGCTGACTCAATGCCAGGCATTGTTCTTCAGTAGTGTGTGTGTGTGTGTGTGTGTGTGTGTGTGTGTGTGTGTGTGTGTGTGTGTAATTTGCCCAGGAAAACACCAAAATGTGAAAAGTGTTTCTCTCCTGATGGTAGTATTTTCATGTATTTTTTTCCACTTTGTGCTGTTATGTACTTTCCAAATAGTCTTTAATAAACATGTTACTTCTGTAAACTATTTCTACAAATTTTTTTTAAGAAACATGAAAAGTCAGATTTAGCGGCTTCTTTTTTTTTATTTCTCTCTCCCTTTTTTTTCACGCCTACTGCACCTGGTCTTCCTAGGTGGTCTCCCATCCAAGTACTAACCAGACCCGACCCTGCTTAGCTTCCGAGATCACATGGGCATGTTCAGGGTAGCATGGCCGTAGACTGGCACCTTCTTAAGTGAAGACACTGGTAATGGAAGTGGCAGCCCTGAAACAAGAGGCTGGCCAGCTCTGCGCCCAGCTCCCCCGCCCTCCCTCAGGACCAGCTGGAATCCCTGCTGCCATCTCCACAGGACTGGATCCACAGAGTTTTAGGATTTTCTGTAGCAGCTAAGCAGAGGCCTTTGCATATACTGGATGATCAATACTTGATATTAAATAATACTTTTTCAAAAGGATATGTCACCACATCAAGTTCCAACAAAAACCTTTCTCTCTCAAGCAGGCAGTTTTTCCTGAGCCCCGAGATGACTTTGCCTCTCAGCACAGTATCTGTTCTAATTTGGGGGGGGGGGCGGGGTGAGGAAGAGGAGCAGAAAGAACACTGAATACCTTTGGTACCAGGTCCTGAGCCAAGTACACTACATGTTCCATCCTTTCTGATAGGAATCTTCTGGAAGGAGGGTATGAGATCCCCACATTCTGGATGAGGAGGCCAAGGCTCAGAGAACCTCAAGCCAGCCCCCAAAGCCTTGTGGCCAGGATGGGATGGAGCAGGTCTGCCACCCACCCCTTCTTATCACTGTTACTGCTTCTTTCCCCAGTTGTCATAATGGTAGATAAATTCAGCTCAAAACACTGCTCAATTCCACCAAGAAATTACACTGTTGTTGTTTTTTAAACTGAATTGGTCAATCAGTTTAATTAAAGCCTGCAGGCTGATAGCCCTGTGGCAGGAGCACTGAAGGCCTGCTTTCCCGCTGCAAGCCTGTATCTTAGCAAAACAGAGCTTGGCCTTGGGGAGGAGGGTGGTGAGCTTCGGCTTAAGAATGTTATCATTTCATTAAAAAAAAAAAAGACAGGCAAAACTATTTGGTCAACAGTGAAATCAACTTACAAATGACCCTTTCCATGTATCCTATAAACTTTCCCTTTTCCAGATTCTGAGGATCTGGGTTCAGGGAACATTTTGTATTATTATTTTTTTAAATCAGACATTAAGAAAAAAGAGAAAAATGTTTTGTCATTAACATCGTAATGGATGTATAGTGAAGTGTCTTTTCACATAAAATACATGACTCTTCTCCCTAAAACTCTGTTGCCCTAGAAGTCTCCAATGGAATCGTTGCTACTGGCCGGGCAACAATCCCGGGCATTGATGGAAATGTGAGGCCAGGGGGTTTTAAGTGCATCACTAACCTCAGACAGCTAACTGAGCCTCATGCTGGCCGTTGGTGGTCGGGGCTGGTGTGCGGGGAATTGAACAGAAAGAGTAATCGGCGTCGGTGTGCCGGCACCTTGGGCGCTGGTGGGTGCCTTAGCAGAGTTCATTCCGTCTCTCCTTTTGCTCTCCCGAGAAACCCAATGTGTCCTGGCAGATCGCTACTGATATAACAGAGATTCAGGGGTCCTGCTGACAATTACAATTCTGAGCCAACAGTTTAATGGCAAAGCTCTGGCAGCTGGAGCCCTGGGTTCGCACCCTGACTCTGCCAGAGAAGATCTTGGATGAGATATGTCAGTAGGGCCAGGACTAGGCTCAGGGGTGAGAGACACTTACCTCCGGAACAGCACTGAAGGGGCACCACGAAACTCAGGCATCAAGATACACAGCATTTCAATGCAATATTTAAATAAACCAAAGTGAATGCAAAAGATCCAGGATTAACAAAATATCAGAATTTTAAATAAAGACAGGATTTGACCCTCAGCATGCCTCACCCTGATCCTGACCCTGTCTCCTGGCTTTATTTAAACACTTGATATTTTGCTTCTCCTGGATTTACTTTTGTGTTATTTTAGATCTTTTTTCTTGATGACTGAGTTTTTCGGAGTCCCCTTCAATTTTGTGCCTAAGGCTAGCGTCTTGCTCCCTCCCTCCCCCTCTTGCTCCCTGCCCTGTGAATAATCTCAGCCCTCTGAACTTTAGTGTCCTTAGAAACCCAAATGGGAGGGGCCTTCCCAAAGCTGGAGCCAGCAGGGGTTTACAGCTAAAGAGCTAAAGTTTGACTTCTAGTCTGTCATTCTCCCCTCACCACCCACCACTCCGAGCTCATTCACTTGCAAACCACTAGGACCAAGTCCTAAGAAATCCCTGAACATCAGAGTTTACAGCGTAGCGGGGGAGACTGAAATACGCAGAAAAAGTGAAATCACAGGATGCGAAGGCAGAGGAGGTGTGAATGATCACTGTGAGTGGTCAGAAGAAAGCACAGCCAGGATTCACTCTGGAAGAGCCGGGTGGCCCAGGAGGCCTTCCTGGAGGACCTGAGACTCTCTCTGGGTCTCAGATACCTGAGATAACCCTGATGAAATAATTGGCTTTAAGAAAATCTCCATATGCAGCAACGAACCTCACTAACGCAAAATATCAGAGTTGAGTTACAAGGTTCTAAAGAGGGTTTGGAAAACTGACATACCGATGCTTCCCTTGAAGGGGAATTCCTCTTTCTTTCTGGCTGCTACACACACATACAAACACACACGCACATTCACACACCAGCCAGCATTTCCCGGCTAGCACTCCAGAAGTGATGCCAGCCTTCCCGCTTCCCCCCTCATCCCCAGCACTGCTCACCTCCAGAACAGCCACGAAGCCCACAGCAGGACTGGCTGTGCGCTGGGCATAAGTGGCCAGCCCTCCTGCACGGCCTCCTTAGGTGGACTTGCTGGCAGGTCTCCTGTCCTTGGGCAGCTTTTTATGGAGATTTGTCATGCCTTCTTATGTCTGCTCCTTACCCACATCTACAAAGGTGCACTGAGCAGGTGTGTCTGCATGTCACTCAGGTCTCATTTGTGGTGTCAGTAAATCCTGAATTCTTCCATAGAATTTTTAAATCCTTCCTCAATCCCTCCCGCCTGTGAGCAAACTCCCTAAATCCAATCAATTAACACAGCCCAGAAAGTCAATCCGTCTGAATGAAAGCTAGATGCTTACACCTAATCACCCATCCCTAGGGGCTGGTTAAACCACTCACTGTACTGTCGGCAGGAAGGAGCCCTGGGCAGACACAAAAGATCAGGGAGAACTGTGTAGGTCGACATGAAAAAATGTCCCTAACGTATATTGTTGAGTTTAAAAAAAATCAGGTTCCAAACTAGCAGTCTAATATAATTCCACTAGCTTTTAAAAGAGTGTGTTGTGTGAGTGTTTATACAAAGGGATGTCTGAGGCGGGGAGGCCTGGGGGCCACTGAATGTTCCCTCTGTTCCCTCGGGTCACTTAGAAAAAGAAATTGGGAGGGGGCATTTTTAGAAATGTCTTCATGGTTTTTGTAATGATTAAATTTTCTACATGCGTATGCATTATCTTTGAATACAAAATAAAACTCAACTAAGCTATTTTTATTTAGCACTGTTGATGGATAAGAAGTACTCGATTTTCTAGGTACATCCAAAAGAGACAGAAAGCAGATGATGGGGCTGGGGGAGAGGGCATGAGGGGAAAGCCCTTAATGGGGGCAGGGTTTCTTTTGGGGTGATGAGAAAGTGTTGGAATTAGGTAGACCTGGCGGTCGCCCAACGTTGTAAATGTCCTGGATGCTACTGAATTGTTTGCTTTAAAGTGCTTAATTTTGTTATGTGAATTTGACCTCGATTTAAAAATAAGTGCCTGATTCCCTCTTGTAAAACAAGCCACCTAACTGATTTATCTGTTTGTCTTCAAGTTATGTATCGGATAATTTACCTGGTTTGGAGAACAGTGAGGTCGGTCAGAGGACTGGGTGGTCTGCGACACAGAGAACCAATTTCTGACTCTGTTTTTGTGTAATCCCGAGGAATGGACTATAAGTGAACGGGACTCAGCGAAATAATCTCCAACGTTCCTTTTGGTTCAAAAAATAGAGTTCTGAAGAATGAAATGTTTCCATTCGTTTTCTTATGTACCATGCAGATCTGAACTTCTCAACACAAAGTTCTAGTCTAACATCATTGAAACCAGACCTTCCAGAATCTTCATTTCAGTAACAAAGACAAAAAACAAAAACAAACAAACAAAAATCCTTTCTCTGTTTCTCTTCTTTTCATCCCTCTTCATTACATACAACATTGAGATAATATAGCAAATATATATATTTAAAAGGAGTAAAATGATCAATGAAAAATGTAAAATAGGGGGAAATATAAACTAGAGCCGAATAGCAAGATTTCAAGAGGGGAAATCATTAGAACATCCGTTGAAGCTATGAAATCCTGCACAGCTAGTCGTAAATTCAAGCCCACAACATATTTACATTGTATGTTTACCTCCAGAGGACGCTTACTCTTACTCGGTTCACCCTTATGCGACTCTGGAGAGGTTAATAGTGGCTAGAGATCTCTGCATGGGATGGACTTGACTCTGAGGGCCTGCAGACCCCTGCTGACACTCGCTCACACCTCCAAACCCACCAGCCTTTCCTTCACTTTTACGTCTCTGTAGAACAAACACGTGCACACCATGGAAACGGGCTCAGTGCACGCGTGCACACACACACGTCCAGACCAGAAAAGCATAGTTCTATGTCAGTGGTTGGGAACATGAGCAACGCTTCGGCCACACTCAACAGGGGTGATTCATGACCCTGATCTGTCTGAGCAATGTATGGTGGGGGTGGGGATGGTGGGGGTGTGAGGCTCACAGAGGGAGGTTGGGAGGAGCTGGAGAAAGGATGGAGGTGCAATGGCCTGTAAATGGATGTCTGGATTTATCTGGAACCCCAGTGACAGCTTATCCGTTATAGAACTTTGCTCGTACATCATTTTCCTTTTCTTCTCTCTCTCTTTTTTTCCCCCAGATTCTCCTCTCTCTCTCTTCCTCCCTCCCCCCTCTTCCTCTCTCATCTCCCTCCCTTTCTCTCTCCCTTTCTCCCCCTCCCCCTGAGGAGGTCCAGCTGGAAGGAGACAGCACTCGGAGTTTAGTTGGTGCAGACAGGACTAAAGTAAACAGACGGGTCCCTGGGCAGGCAGTTAGCAGCCTTCGGACAGATGATCAGCGTTGGGCTGGTGGCGGACCACACACACGAAGCCCCCTCGGACCACACAGGCATCTGCCTGTCCTGCCTGCCTACGCCACACGCACGCACAGGCCGCCCTCGCCTCATGGAGCCTTTCCTCTACACCACAGGCAGTTTGGAGAAGTGTCTAGAAGCACCACAAGTTGTAGACCCTAGGCTGACCCTGCTGCTTCCAGGCGCCCAGCTAGAGTCCTTCAGACCAGGTCATGAGTGTCTCTCCTGGAAACAGAGCTGGAAGAAGCAGAGGGGCAGGACCATGGGGTCACCAACTTTGTGGCCACTAGAGGCTGTCATGTCACCCCTTGAGGCCTCAGGCTCCCACCTGTGAACTGGGATGCTAATAGCAGCTGGTGTGTGGGCTGTATGGGATGAATGTCTCCCAGGGCCCATCGCTCAACTACCCCCAAGACTCTTCTGTTACCGTTATTCACTCTCTCCCCCACCGTGGAAATGGTCTGCACCCCTTCTGAGGCCTGGGGTGAGCCGTGAGGGCATCTCTGCACCCAGACTGGTGCCCCCAATGCTGGCCTCACCCTCCTGCACAGCTCCTGATCTCTTCCTTTGAAGGGCCTTCAAACCTAGGGGTTCCCTAGGTTTGAAGCTGTGTCCTGAAAGCCTCACCAAGTCGGAGGCCTCTTGCTCATAGCTGCCCGCCCTCCCAGCATATGCAGAGAGAGCCACTCCTTCTCTCAGTGAAGCCCTCCCTGGCCCTCCTTCCTACTGACATTCGGTGGGTGGGGAGCCAAGGAAGGCATTTAGGGTTCTGCTGCTCCTCACTGTTCATCCTTTTCTGTTCAAACACTCCCAGGATGAAGTTTTCACCCCACCACCCACTGCCACCCCCATCTGTTCCCCTCTCTAAGAGGGCTCCCAATTCTTGGACACCTCTCTAATGAGGAGTTAGCCGAATAAAAACCCTGCCCGCTGGCCATGGGGACTGGCGATGGTTTTGGCGTAGGGTGCATGCCTGAGACATCCCGTTCATCAGACTCACCAGGCTTATCCAACAGAGACAGTGCCCCCCGAGGCGATGAAGGAGGTGCAGGCTGAGCAGACAAGTTTCCATCCCTGTGACACCTTGGACCACTGCTCCAGGTGGGGTGTGTGGCCTCGGGTCTCCCACGGCACCATCTGCAGGCTTTGCTCTGCTCCCAGCATGGCGGGAGGCTGACCAGGGCCATCTGTCTTCATTATGTGGGTTTATTTGGGGAGGTGAGCCATGGGAGGCTGTCATGGCTGAGAGAAGGTTTGATCTATTGGCAGACACGCTTTGAAGGCCTCCTCAAGTTTGCACTTCTGCAGATCAGAGCGAGGCGAATGGCAGCCTCTGGCTGTCCCCATATCATGAGGGGCTTTCAGTTCTGGGCTCGGGGAGCAGCCACCCTGGGAGGAGTAGGTGTGAGCTGAGCCTTTGAACTTTGCACTCTCGCACACTCAGTCCCCTTTCACCATCCAGTCCATTTTTTTTTTTTTTTTTGAGCACCTGAGTTACTGGCCCAGCCTCCAAGGACACGATGATGACTGCCAAGGGCAGTAGTCTTGTAATCTGGAGGGAGAAGCAGAAGAGGAGAAGAGAAGGAAATCAGATGCTCAGAGAGTGAGGAACAACTGAGAACAACTAGACAGGACAGTGGAATAGAGATGCTGGGAAGCTGGGCAGACGACTTCACAGCCAGTGGTCAGAGCAGCCCACATCCAGGGCTCCCATTGAATTTTAACCTCAGAAACCTTTTGGAATATGATCAAGTGAAAATTGATTAATCTATTATTCTGAGTCATCCTTTGAGATCCAGCTCTCTGGCCCCTGAGGTCTCCGCCTGGCACCAACACAACCCTCAGTTTTCTCATCTGGAAAATGGGCATCAATGTATAGACCTAACTCCTAGAGTTGCTCTGAGGATTGAGTGAGGTCACACACGCAAAGCCCCAGTGACACCTGGAGAAATGATTGCTGCGGTGACAATCACTTTGGGAGAATCTCAACGTGTAATCCATGGGTGGCGATACACCGATGGGGGAGAAGCTCCACCATCTTGGAATAGGAAAGACATGGTCCCACCCTTCAAGTTCCCTTTTACCACTTCACCCCATTCCTCGGGACAGTATTAAGTTATTAATGAATAATTATAAATGTAAAAAGGGTTTTCCACAGAAGCATCCTGATATCATTTTTTTCTTGCTAAAACAGGCATTGCCGTGCCTGGCAAAGTCCTAGAGAAGGGAAGAAACCAGTATTGATTAACATGACAGAGAAATGACCTGTTGAGAAGAGTAAAGAATTTGTTGGAATCCCTTTAAGAAATCTGAGATGGTTACTTTTCCCATTTCAATGCCTCCACTCACTAGACCCTCTGGGCTGGAATCTTTATCCCACATGAGAGTGTGATCAAGGCAAGTTACCTAATCTCCCCGAACCTCAGTGTACTTATCCATGAAATAGACCTATTAACCCCACCCCAGGATTATGAAGATCGAATTTTAAAAGGCAAAGCACAGGCCCCAGATATCATAGGTGAGGAGGAGTAAATCGCCTTCCATTTTCCCTTCCCCTCTTTCTCCTTTTCTTCTCCTACCTCTCTTGCTCCTCCCCCACCATCTTTTTTTTATTTAAAACACCAAAATCTATCACAGAGTCACTTAAAAACTGGAGAAATACCAGTGAGGACACTGAAAGCAACCACTGCAAGCTGAGTATCAGGGCTTGTCCCCTCTGCCAGGGGAAGCAGATTAAGGTCAAGACCGGAAGCCTGATGTGCAGGCTCTGAGCGCTGCTGGCTTCTGTACAGGACTTTTGTGTTCCTCTCCTGCGTGGCTGCCCAAAGCGGGACCCGAGGTGAAGGAGGAAATACCAGCTCCCAGACAGTAAAGCCCCTGTGTCTTTGGGATCAAGGGGGCAGTGACACTTGACTTACTCTGTGCCAGGCGACTTGAGGTTCATATGCTTCAGTTCAAGGAACCCTCTCATCAACAGGAGTCATGCCCCCTCCTTCACTGCAGCAGAAACTGAGGCACAGAGAAGCCACGAAGCCCCGGGCTGCCCAAACCCTGGAAGAATCTGCATGAGACTTTTCCATCTCCCACCAGATGTTGGCCGCCGAACAGACAGAGTGAAACGCACCAGGCTATAAAACAAATCCCAGCGCCCCTCCAGCGTGCACAGGAATTACATTTGCCTGTCAGGGCCCAGTGCAAGCATAACACAGACCCTCCTCTCCCCTCCACAGCATGGGAGGCGTTTTGACTCCCGCTGAGAAACATGAAGGTCATGCCCTGCCGGCTTCCCCATCTGCCCTTTCCTCACCAGGGGGAAATCTGACAACAGACTTGTTATTTATGCAGCTTAATGCAATCCAGAGGCTATTGGCACACTGCAGGGAGAGGGAGAAAAGAGTCTGGCCCCACAGAAACCAGTTTCACTAGCTGCATTTGAAGTATGACATTCGTAAGTGGGACGAGGAGGAGGCTTTCTGCAGTGGGGAAACTTTCCAGGCGGTATCGGGGGACGGCAATGTTCCAGGGTCTGCTGGGTCCAAGGCGCATGCTCTCAGTGTAGCTTAGTAGGCATTCAATAAACAGTTCTGATTAATTCTCTCCCGGGAATTGTGCAGACATGGGGAGAGGCTCCCTGGAGCCAGCATCTCTGTGGGCTGAAGATGCTCAGTGAATCCTAGCACGCCACAGTATTTTAATGTGCGGTCACTGAAACTCATTCTTCCTGTGAGAAAAGCTAAGTTGGTTTTCTTTTTTTTAAGGTACATTTTTTTTCTCCCTAAGGTTTATTCTTTCTAAGGACTCAAAGACTCAGGGAATCAACATTTAATAATTATTTAACACAGAGTTGATATTTTGTTTGTCTGTGTTTCATTAAAGGGAGATGATGAACAGTCATGGAAAGGCAAAGCCACTATGTCACGCAGACCCGTTGTGACCTGGGCCCCACCACTCCCTGGGTCTGTGATTTTGGGTGGGTCACTTAATGTGCCTTCATTAAGTAAAATGTGGATGGGGCTGGAAGTTAGCCCCTAAATTGTGGACTAATTAGAGATGAGAATGCAGATGACCCAGCAGAGCCTGACAGAGAGCAGTCTTAAGTACTGGTGACTCTTGTCATCATCTTCTCTCTCATCCCCAGTTAGAGGCCGTATGATAAAGGGATTACACACACAAATGATGGAGCTCTAGCTTCAAATCCCAGCTCTGCCCCTTGCCAGCTGTGTGACCTTGGGCAAGCTACTTAACCTCTCTGTGTGCTTCAGTTGACATCTTTGTTTGTAAAACAGGGATAGTAATGGTTGTGAAGATCAAGTGAGTTAGTAAACACAAAGCACTGAGAAGAGTCCCTGGCTTATAGTTAGCTGGCTTTTATAATTATCATCACAGGGAGAATTGATATTTTCAAACTTTTGATTTAAAATCACTTTAAAATATTTATAACACAAACAGTAGCATAGCAAAAATTATGATAATAAAGAGGGGAAAGCTTTCAAAATTCCTATTCTGATGAATCCTATTTTTAAGGAATTTTTGTAACATGAAGATTTTTTTGTGTCTTTTGTCACAAAACAGCCCCTATAGCTGCTCATCTTGGATGCAGACAAGCATACAAAACATGCTGCATGGACGAACTGTCTGCTTTTCAGTTAGGATCCCTTGTAGGTGCCGATCCTCCAGAAAGATGGGTGTGTGTGTGTGCATGTGTGCGCGCGTTCGCACGCACACACGCATGTGTTGTGTGGATTCAGAGGCTTTACATTATGGAATCAGTTCCAGGCCTTGAGTTTTTAGCTTTATGTTTTCACAAACATCCATTCTATCAACTCTCCTGGAAAAATGACAATCTGTAGTAGCCATTCGTTCGGTATTGATTATTCATGTAATCACTGGCTACTGGGGCTTTGTAGGGCCCCATCTTTTACAAACTTTCTATTAACGGTTGTTGTTTCCTGTGGAAAATACACCCTGCGGAGGCAGGATTTGTGTCTTTTGTTTGCTGGGCTGCCCTCCAGGACAGAACAGAATAGGAACATAGAAAGAGCTCAATGATGGATTGCAAATAAGTGAACAAATTGGATGAAATAAATGTATCCTACAAATAGGATACTTTCTGTGAGGTTTTTAAAAACATTTTTTAAACATAATTTCTGTGAGTTTTTTTTTATTTAACTCAAAGTAACCCAGGATTCAGTTTAACTTACTCAAGGTAAATCTGGAATATAAACGTGATGCCGAGTATTGGTGCAAGATATCATTAAATTTTAAAATGATTTTCACCCATGTTCTCCTTCAATTGTCTTTGGAACTCCATGTGGTAAGTACAAAAATGGGATTCTGTTTCCCAGTGTCCAACCGGAGCCCAGCCAGGTGGACCCCAGGAGAGCTGAGACCTTCTCTCTAAGAATATGGTGGGTGGGTGTCATCATTTGGTGTGGCAATGAGTGCTTATGACCAGCATCCGCACATTGAGGGAAGTAACTCAGCAGTTCTTAAGATTTTCATCTTTTTATATCCCCATTCCTATCATAAGCTCCCGAGAAAGGACTCCACAATAAAATAGATCTTTCATCTGTTTCTTTCTTTATCAGTCTCTGTCCTTCTTTGTCCTTCTATCTGACTGGCTCATCACATCCCTCTTGAGGGGAGCTGAGGAGACCGGTTCACAGCTCACGCCCCCGCAGTGTCCAGTGTCCATGCCCACTGCCTGTTTCCTGGGAATGTCAGTCTGTGTGGAGCGAGGGGCCAGGTCCTCTCTGCTCTCAGCTGGGAAGGTCAGTCCTCCGCCAGCTCCCAGTGCTGGCTCTGCTTCCTGTTTACTTCTGGGGCAGGCTGGGGACTGCTGGGTCTGTAGCCAGCCCTGTGGTCCCAAGCTAGCCAGGCCATCTTAGGGGTTATCACCCCATCGGCCCTGATAGGCCGCAGGCTCTGCCATCCATCAACTATCTTCCTTCGTCATTGAAAGTTCCCTGTCCTGGAATGTCATCTTATTAGGTGGCTCAGGCCTTGATGTAATTGCTTAAAGACTTTCTACAGGGCTCAGTCAGTTATTTTATTTTTATTTTTAAAATTAGGACATACATACTCTTTTAAAAGTCTAATAAAATTTTTTATTAAAAACTTCAAAAAAAAATCAAAATATAAAGGTAAAAGGAATAATTACCCAAACCTTATCACCTAAAAATAGTATTTTGGTAAGATTTTATTAAACATCTGTCTATGCTGATTATACTCATAATGATGCAAGTGTACTATTTTACAGAAATGGAATCATGTCCTACATGTTGCTGCTGAGCTGCTTTTCCTTTTAGCTGAACAGTATGGCATGGATGTATTTACAGGTCAACACCATCTATACATAGCTATATATTATTCCACAGCCTCTGGTGTGGCATTTAGACTTTTTCAAGTTTGCTATTATATATTATAAGCAATAACACAATGACATCTGCTGCACATTTACCTAAATATTTTCTTGAGATAGAGCCTTAGAAGCAGGATAACTGGAATATAAAGCAGTCACATGTAAAATGTTAATGTGTCTGAGCAAAGGCAAGCAAGGAATGAGCAATTGTCCTTCCTGGTTTAGCTGCACCTCGGTCCCAGTTCCCATTCCCACATCACACCGGACATCACACAACTCTTACAGTGTGCCAATACTATAGGTAGGAAATGGCATCTCATTGTTATTCTTTTTTCTTTAAGAAAATTACTTTGCACATATGTATCAGTCATTTATGTACTGGGAACCAGTGCAGCTATTTAGAAGCAGATCCTCATGATGGAAAGGTCTTTCAGGTTGCACAGGTCCAGCCCAAACCCTGAACCCTCCGTCCAGCCATTGAACACCTGAATCAGCTGAATCAGCTCAAGTGTTTCTCTCAAAAGAGATTGTCCTGTCTTTAATGTTGAACACTCCCCATAGATTGGGCACTTACCACTGGCTGAGATGGCCCACTGCCTTCCAGCTCTGCCTTGCTAACCCTTAAAAGACAGTACATAGAGAATAACTAAACTGTGCCAGGAACTGTGCTAAGCCCTCCACAAATAGTCTCAGGCCACCAACAATGCTGGAAGCACATATTACTATGTCCATCTTTGTTCTCGTCAGTCAAGGTCACTGAAACATTAAAGGTTAAATAACTAGACGAGGGTCACACAGTTATAAAGCAGCAGAGCGAGTAGTTAAACTGTATTGCCTCTCAAACACTTGGAAACTGCACCAGTTAAAAGCCCACAAAGAGAACATTAAGCTGATTAGAGATATAACTGAGAAAATACTATCTCAAATTATAGATAACTTTACGGTCTTCTCCTACAAATAGCTTTTCAGCTGCCCAAGGAAACTAGAGGCATTGTCAGATCTGAGTTTGGGCTTTGTGCCCAGAGCCCTGCTGGCTCCTCGGGCTGCTGAGAAGTAGGAGCCTGGCCCAGCCTCAGAGGTGTCCCTGTTGACTCAGGGTGTCACTGGTCTATTAGCTTTTGGCTCACAGGTTTTATAAGGCAAAATATCTAGAAAATAATTTAATTGATATAGACCCCAAATTAGTTTAAAGCTCTCATCCTTACTTTTTTTTTTCCCATTGGGAGCTATTTTTAAAGATTAGATTTTCCACCTGCAGAAAAGCCCTTGAGCAAAACACGGCACACTTTGCAGCTATCTCTTATCATCTCTCTGTTCCTGCATTTCTGCTTATCTGCCACTTGATCCCCAGCTACTCACCTAGGTCTCATGTTTTTCTTCAGAATCTTCACAATCTGTGTCCAGTGCTCAGGTGTCTGAGAAAAAGACTAGCATCAGTCAGTCATACTTTAGTATGAATTAGTCCTACAACTTAAACAGTCATACTCTACTAGGAACATATTTTTTAAAAGGAGGGCATATTCATCCACCAGATCGATGTCTGTAATTTGGACAGTGGGAAAGACACAATTCGTTGGATAGAACAATTCTAGGCTTCATTAAAATTATTTTTTAATTTTTTAATTTTAAATTTCATCTCAGCTGTTGTTTTACTTGACCACTTTGTCATCAGGTAACAGATAACTTGTTACATACAAGTAACAGGTTCAGTTATAGACTGCTTTTAATAAGAGAAAGATTGGTCCATATAAAATCTTTCATTTGTTTCAAACCAAATGAAACTAAACCAAACTCAATCTAAATAAAGACATACATACATACCATACATACATACATACATGGCATACACCGCAATCCCTTTTAACATATAGATTTTGTCCTGGGCTCAAAACAATCTTTTAGTCTAGCGTGTAAAGAGAAGATAGGGTGTTGCCGAAGGTTTCCTTTGGGGAATAGTGCCTGCTAGCTGGGAGCCACCATGCTTGCAAACTAAATTTAAAAGCTTGTATCCCAAGACCCCTGAGCAAAGGTTACTCGAGGTCTATTCCGGGTTCAGGCAGAAAAAAAAAAGAAAAAGAAGCTTTATTTGGCAAGGAAATGCCTTATGAGAAGGCGCTTCGCTGACCAGGGGCATGGAGGAAAGCTGTGACTCAGTGCATTTTTCTTTTGGCATTTACAGCCCTGAAAAATGATTGCAGCTTCCTCTGGCTGCTGGAGCCAGAGCCTGAAGAAGTGACCTTTAAGGAGAGTCTGTTTACTCCATCCTCAGGCCGAGGGCCCTTGCGTGAGCTCTGCAAAGCTGCGCCCTGCCTTGGCGCTGACCTCAGGGCCTGCATCCAGACTCACCAGTTTGGGAGAAATAGTAGGGAGAGGACCCTTGCTCAGGAGAGGGAGGTCAGGGTCACCTTCCAGCTAGGCGCCCCGTGCTTGCCTTTGTCCTGGAACGTCCTGCAGAGCGGGTCTGTGGTGACCTGCCATTTCATACTTCATACATTCTGGAAACTCTCTCTCAAAGCCAACATCAACCTCTCTTGCTTTTTAGATGAAACAAGAAGCAATTAGCCTGGATTGGGTACTCCTCTGTCTTTATGGGCCACACCACAAATTGGATTTGAATCTTGATCCCCCAGACTTTTACACCAAGGTACACAGAGGGAGCAGTGGAAAAAAGATCAAACTGGAAAGCGTTCAGAACTCTCCATATAACTCTCTGAAACTAAATCATCCACATATTTTATAGCAGACGTTGAAACTAGAGTCTGATTTCTCCACCACTTCATTGCTTAAATGAGGAATAAATAAGCATGTAACGAGATCTACTATTTTTCAAAAGTATGAACAAAACTTGAAGACTTGGATTTCAGTTTTTAAGGATCTTTCTGAAACCGTCCTACTTATAACATGATCGCTACGAATTTTCTCTCTGTATCCTGATTCAGCAATCTTTTCTTTTAGAGAGGTAGTGTTTTATTAATAATCCTCTGGTTTCTGTTATAAATATAAAAAGGAAAATTAAAATGAATGAGATTTCACCACTCAGAAATAACCACTATTAACATGGTAGTAAATTTCTTTTCAATCTGATTTTTTTTAGTGTGTGTGTGTGTGTGTGTATGTGTGTGTGTGTCTTTGAGCACATCCTCTAAAAAAGCCAGAGTCAGGAATTTAATATTTGTGCTGTGCTCACCTGTCAATATCTCATAAGCACTTTCCCAAGTCATTAATGTTCCTTATAAACATCATTTTAATGGCTGCTTAATATTCCATCTTTTGGATGTGCTATAATTTATTTTACTATTCCTCTATGGTAGAAAAAAATGTTTTAAAGTGTGCAAACTTCCTTTCCCAGTGGAAAAAAATAGAATAGCAGCTCTGGCATGGTTATTTGTGATTTCCTGAAATTAGGTCAGAAATACTAGACATTTTTTGTTAACCCAAGTACCTACTTCCTGATGGATTCCAAATATTGACTGGACAGTGACTAGAGGAAGGAGAGTGGCCAGCCCCTTTCCTTGGGAGGCGTGAGGTGGGGTCCTGCAACAAACAACTCCAGAGAGCTAGTTGTGGGGTAGTGGGGGTGAGTGGTGTCCCCCACTGGGAGTCGGGACTGGGGTGGCCTGCTCGCAGTGTCTGTGAATCACGAGCTACACTGAGAACAAGATGAAAGAAAGCATGGGGCCTGTGCTGGGGAGCAGGCATTTCCAGAGCCCAAGCACAATTTCAGGCGTCCCCAACCCCTGAGCCCTTAGTGAATCCCTCAGGAATTCCCGGGCCCCACAGCTTGGTTAATGGGATCTCCCATGACCCAGCTCCGAAACTGTCCCCAAATCTGTCAAAACATAATTCTAAGAACAGAAAAATTTTTTGGTTGTTCTTTTGAGCTCCTACTCACTGTTGACATTTGACAGGAAAAACTTTTGTTTTTGCAAAAATTGAGAAACTATGAAACCCTCTCTGAAACTCGAGATATCACAAAGGCAAGAGTTACCAAAAAAGTGAAACTTTTAGATAATGTTATGAGTTGTGTGGATCTACAACACACATATTTCACACACTTAAAAGAGTTGCAAAATGAGCACTGCTTTAGTCAGTGGAGAATGAAACAGTCCCGCATGTTTATTCTACGTGGTTTTATGTATTATAAGATATTTGATGGAATTAGGAATGACACGGTTTCTTTTTTCTCCAGGAAACATTAGTGCAACATGTTCTTCTCTAATATTTATGGTCTTCGGTTATTAATTTCATTCTTTTATATCATAACGTCACACGTGAGCATTCAGGAGCCAAGTACACACTGGGGAAGTTCACTGAACTTCGGAAAGTCTCAGTTTGTTCATCTATAAAATGGGACACCTGGCTTACAGAACTGCTGTGAATGTTACAAGAAATTAGGTATGGGCACTACTTGGCACACGTTAGCACATGGGGCACATTCACCACATTACTTCTGAGGAACTATTTTGTTAGTTCTCATTTAAAATCCTGAGATGTACACAGGATGTTAAAATAAAGATCAGTGGCTGGAGGCTTCAAGGAGAATAGGTGCAATAAATACAACTGGATTTTTGTTACTCAAAGTTTGGGAATAATTTATGCTATACTTTCACGTGATAAATTGAATCAATATATCCATACATCTGAGACAGCCAACAAATCTTGGGGATGTAAATGATCTGCAAGGAAACTTCTCAAATAAAGATTCATTTTATAACTTCATCGACAAGGTATGAGGGTTCCAATTTTTGGTCAAATATCTGGCATAAATGGTATTCTTGTTGATTAATAGAATAATAATACTAGTAGTAAACCTCATGCTTATCTGACAATTGCTAAGTGTCAAGGAGTGTGCCGAGTACTTGTATGGAGCTACTCATTTAATCCTCACAACAGCCCTAATGTGTGGGTGTGCTGTCATCCCCACCCTGCAGATGAAGAGACAGGCACAGAAAGATTCAGAGCTTGTCTCAGGTGACCAGGCTTATGAACAGTGGACCCAGGGGTCAAACCCAGAAGTTCAGCCCTAGCACCTATGCCTGCAATACATCAGGAGGAGGATCATCTGCTTCAGGTGATCCTGGATCATCAAGCCCTGATGATGTTGATGGTTGGATGTCAGAAGCAGACAGCGTTGAAGGTTGGGGAAAATTAATATTTTTGGACCACAGTTGACCACATATATCTGAAACCACAAAAAGATAAACTGTAGATAAGGGGAGACTACTATATTTGTTCAAAGGTTTTTATTTTGTGCTTTCTTCACAAAAAGGGATTGTCATACACATATTGTTCTTTAACTTGTGTTTTCACTTACTAATTTACCATGGATAACTCTTAAAGTCTGTATGAAAAAATTATTCTTTTCTGATCAGAGTATTGGATTAATAACCAACCAGTCAACGCAATTTCCTAAAGTCAGTCTTTTTCTTTGAGCAATGAGAATTACATAACCCAACTCATTTCACTTTTTCTTTTGGCCACCAGGAAGCTCGAGCTAAATTCCAATACTAGCTGAAGTCATTATTCCTTCCCCTGGGTTCTCCTAGTATCACGTAGGTAACATTTCCTGCCATCTTCTATGTTGTAACATCAGAGTTGTTTCGTACATGGGTCTACTACCTGCTCTAGATTATAAGCTTCTTGTAAGCAGGAGACATGTACTTTTCATCTTTTTACTGTCTCCTTGCATCTAATGTGCCCAATGATGTCCAGTGATATGCAATGATGCCTGATGATGCTCAGTGATGCCCAGCAATGCCTAGTGATGTCTGATGATGGCTTGAGTGCCCAAAGAAATCCCCCCTGAGATCCAGTAATGCTCAGTGGGAAGGACCTTTCCACAGCCCAATGCCAGTCCACTCTGAGCATATGACTCCTGCCACATAGCCAAGAAGGCTCCTAATCCTGTCCCCCATCTCATGTCCCTCAGATCTTCTCTTCTTGAGCGCCACAGACCTTCCTCCCATGCTTCCTTGTTTGGATCTGCTCATACTAGTGGACAGTTGTCATTATTCCAAGCCATCATGTTTAGCTCTTGTAAAGCCTTTCTGACAAATCTTTTCAACTCATTCCTTAATCATCCCTGTTGCAATTCTCTAAACAACCTCCAATTTGTTGACATCTCCAGGACGTGCAGCCAAGGGCTATACACAGAATCCAGGTGCAGTTTTAACAGCCTCAGATAAGGAGGGGCTGGGGAGTCAGTGCCCTTCCTGAGCAAGGAGTTCCTCAATCGAGTCCACATCAATGAAGCTGAGAAGGAGGAAGCCAATTACCAAAGTAATCTTTACTCTTGCAGATGGCAGTGTGAAGATGCAGGCCAGGAAGATGCCACCCATCCTGAGTGTTCTGATAATTTTATTGAGCTCTTACTTATTATTCAGTCAACATATGTTCATTGTAGGAAAATGAGAGAGTGTATATATACAGAAAAAAAGGAGGGAAATGCCAGCCCCCAGACACAACCAGTGCTGGCACAGAGCCTCCATCTAGTCCAGGGCAGGTGAGTACTCAGATTCTGGAGTTAACCACCCGGGGTCCAAGTCATTGCATCTCTCCAACCTGTTTCCTCATTCCAGACAGGATGCTAATGACAGAACTCCTGCTGTGAAGGTACATGGGTTCATAACATAGACAGGACAAGATAACCCTAACATAACATAACAAGATAAACAGTGTCTCAAAGACCTCTGGATCAACAAACTTTTCTCTTTTCAGGGAGCATTCCCTGTGCATTTGTCATTTTAAAAATTGTGTTAGACCATTTATAATGTCTTGTTCAACCTGCTTTATAAAAGCCTTACAGTATATTGTGGACTTTTTATTTCAATAAAGACTCTTTCTCAAATTACATTTAATAGTATTTAATATCCCAGAAAATGAAAGTAGCATATTATTTAACTCTCCTATATTGTTGACATTTTAGTCTGGATCTCCCTTTTTTTAGCCATTACAGAAGGTTTGGTGCTTATCCCTGCAGCCTAATTAGGCCCACGCCTTAACTGGCTTCCTGAAGATCTGTGCCCAGAAATACGCATGTGTGAATGAACATATTGCTGAATGACCCTTCTGGAAGGTTCTACCCACCTGTACATACCAACAGTGCAAGAGCATGTGTCTCAGTGATGGATTTTTTAAAGCTTCATTTCCCCAGATCATAGGCCCTCACTCTTGGCTGCACATTAGAACCACATGGAGAAATTTTATCTGTCTGTCTGTCTTTCTGTCTATCTATCTATTTATTTATAACAATTTTTTTCCACATGGAGAGATTTAAAAAAAGGAAAGTATCTTTGAAATAACTCCCAGGTGATTATAGTAGGTAGTCAGTCCTGAAACCACCCCCAAGCTGACTTGTTTGCTCATGCATTCTTTTGTCTGTACAGTCTGCAACTGTTTATTGAGCATCTACAATGAGCCAGACTCTCTTCTGGGTACTGGGAATACAATAGAAAAAAGCCCTGTGCTCATGAAGTATACATTCTTGACTTAGAAATAGGCAGGAAGCTAATAAACATGTACCATGTTGGGGAGAGAGAATTTCTGCTGTGTGCAGAACTAATTTGAGTGAGCACTTTCGCTTGCATCTTGCCTTTTTTTCCCCCAGTTCCTAGCAGAACCAACACTTTTCTAAGTTCCCTTAGTTCTCAGAGGTAGAGCTGGGCTAGAGCTCTGGTCCAGCATAGTGCTGTGCTCATAGTAGGTGCTTAATAAACATTTGTTGGTTGTTGAGTAGAGTGAATCAACACATATCATTTGGACCCTGAAACCTTGTTCACCTGCCAGGTACCAGGCTCAGGCTAGGGAGCCGGGGATGAACAGAAGGTGTGGTGACATGGTGTGGAGTGAGTAGGAGAACACAGATCTGAATTAGGACCACGGCTGTGCAGAGACCTCGGGCTTTATCAGCATGACATGAAGATTTTCAGGCCATCAATATTAGCAAATACTTAATTGTTCTCACGTGGAGAAACCAAGACGCAGTGGTGTTATGGTCTTCCTAGAACTCTAATTACTTCAGGAATCTGGAGGAGCATAGCCGCTTTCAAACAATTTGCCTCGAGTAAAGCTTTCCCTGAGAAAGATGGTGACCCAGCTCAGGGGGAAGTTGGGGCCCTTTCTTAAAACTAAGATGGGTTTCTTAAACTGCAGTGCATGTTCAGAACTGCAGGGAGCATATAAAGAAGGAGAGGGCTGGGCCTTGGGTTTAGAGACTCGGCCCAGGAGCTGGGCCGCGGGCCCCGGGAATCACAGACTCTCATGCCAGCATTCATGGGGTCAGAGAGACACTTCAGTGGGGCCTCAGGGTGTTGTTCATATATTAGGATTCTTTGAAGTCTTTTCTGGGAGGAGATGACCAAAGAGACATCTCTAAGACTTGGCCATTTTTTTGCAGATAGGTAAAAATGGAGCTGGAGGTACATGTTTGTTGATTCGCTGAATGCAAACCCAGCATCTATGGGAAAACCAAGGACATTGTCGTGGGCAGCTGCCCTGAGTCGTGCCCACGCTGCCTCCTTCTCCCAGAAGCTTCTAGGTTTCCATCACAGGAATGCTAAGTTAGAATGGGCACCAGATGCCTCGAGAAGGCGTGGGAGTCTGGTTTAGCCAGAAAACTGAGTTTGGGTACAAACAAGGGGCATTCAGCATGAATGGGGAGGGATGCTTAGAAGGGAGAGGAGCAAGATGAAAAAGAGAGAGATGAAAAAGAAGAGAAGGAAGCAGAAGGAGGAAGGGAAGGAGAAGGCTAGTGGCGGGTGGCGGGGAGGATGAGGAAATGGAGCGGAGGAAGGAGGGGGACAAAACTTAACATACAGCCTGTGGAATCATCCCTGCCCTGTTTTCCCTGGAATCGCCCAGAAGCTTACAGCTAGGTGCCCCGATAGGTACGAACAACTCCATAAATTTTCGTTAAATCTGTGAAATAGAGGAGTGGGACTTGGTGTGCCCTACCTCCCTTCCAGCTCTGACGTTCTGGAATTTCTTGAAATCATCACTATATTGGGTCATACACAGGGCGAGCCACACCGATCGTATTGTGCCCTGTGTGAGCACTGCACTTGCAGTAAATGAATATGATTTCATTATAAGAACAAATCATCATTATTGTTAAATGGAGGGCAAATGGGGCCCGAGTATTATTAAAACCATGCTCCCGAGGGCTATCAGCTCCTGTAGGAAGACATTGATCTCTCCTCTCAGGCAGCAAAGCCTGGAGAAATCCGCTTTTAATTACCAATTGGCATTGACTTAATGTGCCATAGCTGTCTTATCACATTGGAAGTACATATCTACTTAAGATACTTAATTTAAAGTGATATTCTTAATTTCCTCATGGTTTCCAACATTTATGTTAACTTTAACCTGCTAGTTTGCAAATGATATGCATTCTCTCTCTGATTACCTCAAGTTCCAACTTTTGTCTCGTTACTTCAGGGGTAACACCCTAGCCTGGGTTTGTCATCACGCCATATTCTCATCGAATACAAATGGTAGCGGTATTTTACATTTGTGTAGCATTCTTTGATTTAGGTCAGGCTTTCAAACGCATGATAGTTATGACGCTGGCTAGCCCTGACCAAGCACTTGCTGTGTCCAGGCGTGGGAAGTGTTCTAAATGCATCATCTCCTGGCATTGACCCAGCAACTTAGTAGGCAGGTGCCATTATATGCCTATTTACAGAGGAGGAGAGTGAGGCCTGCCCATGCAGCTTGTGGGCAACAAAACCAGGAGCCCACCCTACTACGTCTGTCTGCCTCCTACAGCAGCTCTTTTAAATGTGGTGCCCATCTGGACAGACATCATGCTATGCACCTAGCGGGGAATAGAATGATGGCAAGCATTTGGGGTGGATGGGAGAATACCATGTACCACCTAAGCATTACCCTCATTCTGAGTTTCTGCGGTGGCCAGAGCAGGCCTCATTAGGTTCCTGCTCTACAGATGGGCACACCCACACCCAGGATGAGTGACTTGACCAAGGTCACTGTGTCAGTAGGTGATGGTCCACATGAGAACTTCTGACACCGAGACCCGAGCCCACCCTCTGTGCCCGTCTCCCTAGATGATGACATGTGTCCTTGTGTCCTGCCAATGGGTACTACTATTCGGCCTGGTCTACAGGGGGTGAAAAGGGGCTTAGGAGTTTGCTGTGGTCAAACAGGTCTGAGGAAGCAGAACCTGGTTTGACCTGCGCTTCCTCTCATCACGTAGGCCCTGAATCATCTCGCATCATCATAAGAAGGACAAGTGCAGTGCAATGAGATATTTTGAGAGAGATAGAGACCACATTCACATAACTTTTATGATAGTATATTGTTATAATTGTTCTATTTTATTTTAATCTCTTAACAACAACAAATTAAATTAAACTTTATCATAGGTATGCATGTGTAGGAAAAAACATAGTATATATAGGGTTTGGTGCTATCCTCAGTTTCAGGCATTCACTGGAGGGTCTTGGAATGTATTCCTCATGTATAAGAAGGGACGATTGTGTAGGAAAATTCTGAATAATATCCCCCAGGCTATCAGCAGCAATTTTCTCCGCAGGGTGTGTAATATGGAGAGGGAAAAGCGTACTTTTAATTTGTATTTGGTATATTGGTTGAATGTGTTAAAACAAGCATCTATTTGTTTCCTAATTTTTAAAAAATGGGGGCAGGGGAGGAAACCTGAATATACATAAAAGGAAGATAGTGTCCCTCAGGAATTTCTTGAAGTGGAGCCCGGAATAGGCATCGGTGACCTTCCCGAGAAGAGCTTTGGGCTGCCCACAGCCATCTTCACATCCCCCGCTGCTAACTGCAGGCTCCTCCTGCCACTCCGTGACTGTAAAACGCTGAGGAATGGGAGGCTCTGGGGGGCCATCTCCACCGTCCTCCACACCAGCACTGCCCACACGCGCTCCCGTGAGTCAAACAGTAGGCTCTTTTGACATTAAAAAAAAAAAAAAAAGACCAAAACCAAACAGATGAGAGGAAGAGACACTAAGTGGCCACTGCTTGTCTCCTTAAGATCCTTGGCAGATCTGGTCTCCTTCTCTGTCCCTGAGTCTTGAGGCACAAATAAGATCTCCAGCTGTGGACGTGCAGAGCAGTAGAGGTTTAAGCTAACAGCAATTAAGGAGAGTTTCCTGCGATAAACTCCTCAATCTTCCTTGAAATCTGCATGCTCCCAGCTTTATGGCCCACTCATGCTGGATGGAACTCTGCAGACCAGACCATGTCAGAGGTCACGATGTCACTTTTTAAAGATCTGGTCAGAGATGAGGATCTGTCGCTATCAGATATACCCGGTGGCCCCAGCAGGACAGAGCTGGTTGACCTACGCCGAAAGATGACCATCGGCCAGCTGCCTGGAGCTGGTGGGGCCATCAGCAAATGACTTCCTGGGCCTCCAACTCCTCACGCAAAAAAGGGACAATGATTCCTGCTGGGGGAGGGCACTGTGATTTGAGAAAAAGAGTGAAATGATTAGGAAAAAAACATGACATACTGAGTAATAAACGAATAGTTAAGAGCTTGGATATTGGTGTCAGGCAAATCCAGATTTAAGCCTGAATTTCGCCACTCTCCAGATGGCCTTAGGGTAGCTATTCAACTAATAGCTGAGACTCAGTTTCCTCACCTATAAAATGGGCGCAAGAAGTAATACCCACCTGAAGGCATGTGGGAGGCAGTGATCTCCTGGCACCCTATTTACAGCTGCAGTTACTCATCTTCTGTCCCATTTACTTCTCCCTTTTCTCCAAAACACCTATCACCATCTGGTAGACTTTTTATTTGTTTTGTTGTCTTCTCCCATCTCCTCTCCCCCATGAAATCTTCATGGAGGCATAGACTTTTATTTATTTTATCCTTTATTTTATCCCCAGCATCCAGTATGGTGTCTAGCACACAGTAGGTGTTCAACAAATGTTTGCCAGATACACAAAATACTAGTTAATGTTGCTGCATTTGTTGATGCACAGGTCAGATACTTACGAAATTGATTTTCAGTAAATCAAATTTATATGTTTAATGTGCTTTATTTGAAAAGATTTTTACTTTAAAGTCCTCTTCCTTCTCCACCTTTTTTGAAGGTTTTTAACTTTTGGTTATAAAATTCTGACCTATATGTAGGAAAAGAGGAATGGTGAGGACATGTATGGGAATGTACTTAACATTCCCACGTTTGGGGCCAATTGAAATCTGTCTCCCACCAACGCCCCCCTTTCCCCACGCTCCTCACCCCAGGCTTTGACTGCCTTTGACTACAGGCACCTTCAACTGTAATCATAGCCCGCAGGTCAAGTTTTTCTCTGTGTTTTTAAATAGAACTGAGCTCCTCAGGTGAGCAGGTAGTGGGAGGGGGAGACTCCTCGGTCTCAGGAAATGCCCTCCCCTCTCACAAGAATCCCCTTCTGAGATGCTGGGGATCTGAGCAGAACATCTGCTGTACAAAGCAGCTGGCCTGGAACTTTCCTCTGGCGAGGACCTGCATTCAGATCTTTGGGGACAATCTCCGTCTGCACTGGGATGGAAACCAGAAATCGAGGAGACACAAGGAAGGGCCAGGATGAGAGCTGCCAAGAACCAGCCCGGCGTGTTTTAAGTTGAAAGAGAGAAATGCAGCCTTGGCTGGATGCTGGGAAATATTCTGATTAGTTCGAACCACTCCTGCCCTCCCATGGCTAATGTTCCTTTCAAAAAGAGTGAAAAATCCAGGGAAGGGCCACTCATTTAAATATCGACTGTTTGGGACAACCCCAGACATCAGAACATCTGCTAAATCTGACTTCGGGCACGCTGCCTCCCTCCCCACCCCAGACATGCGAGCATCTGGTACGACTTTCTTGCTTATCTGAATGATCCCAATTGCAACACCATCTTGTCTGTGGTTTCACTGTTCATTATAAAATCATGTTTTACTTTGAAAATGCAATAATGGTGGAACCAACCTAATTAGGCACCAAAACCAGAATCTCACAGAAAAGAGGGTTTTCTTTTTTACCCACTACAAGAGAGTGGAAATCAGACTATTACTAAATCTGATTTGCAATAGGTTAAGAGTGAGGGACCAGCTTAAGCCTTTTAATTGGTTTCAGTGACTTTCTACCAGAAACCCAAAACTTTGAGGAAATAATAATAGCAGAGTAGAAAATGGTTATGATTCAATGGAATGAGAGACCAGGGACTTTAAAATGTAGCTTCTTGGCGTAATGCTCAGCACACATCACTTCCTTTCTCGATTTCCTCAACTTTAAAATGGGAACAGAAATATCCTAAAATTCCAAAGACTCGGGGAAGAATATAACACTCATGTAACATGCCAGGAACCAAAATCAATACGTGTAGCTTGGCTGGGAAGTAGTAATATTTCTTAACTCACCCTGAAAAGTCTAATTTCTTAGTGCTAGGTCAAGCAAAATCTAGGACCTACAAATTCTAAGGTAAAATGTTCTTTTCATATCTTTAGCTTAAAAATTGGCTTGGTTCCCTAGCCCCAGCTGATTTCTTTTTCTCTGCAAATGATGCTCTTTTCCCAGGGTCAGCTTGTCCTTGTAAGGCATCCGCCATAATTCCTCTGGTCTTATTGCTCATACAGTCACACTGCACGCAGGGCCACCAGCTGGCCCAGCACATTTCGGCTATTTGTGGCTTGTATGTGCCTTGCTCAGCTCACAGAGGCTCTTATTATTGGATGCCTCTCGTTAGGCTGGACTGCACGAAATTGCCATTTTTGTAGATCAAAAGCAGTTGCATGTTGGCATATCAAATGGTTCCAACAAATGTGTACCAGAAACAGAAAGACATGAGTCTGGGTTCCCAAACGGCGGGTTAGTACTCTGGTGATGATGTGGTTTGGTGCCGCCTTCACAAGCTACTCTGTGGCCTTTAGCCTCTAGCGTCTCTGTGCCTCAGTTTCCTCATCTGTAGAATGGCTGTAACAGTAGCACTGATTTCACGGGGAGAATGTAATGAGTAACTGAACAGGTATGTTACACAGGCTGGCAAGTGGCAGCTGTGATCCCCTCTCTTGAGCCCCATGACAAGCCCCAGATAAGGGGGTACTTATCAGATAAAGGGGTGCTAATGACTTGCCCAATGTCTCCCATCTCCTGGTGGCTGAGGCAGGCATATGGTCTGAGTCTTCTCCACACCCAGCTGCCTCCCATCTTTGGCTCCAGATAAGCCCAAATGCAAAGATTGCAGGGTACTTTCAGAGGTGATTTTTTCACAAGGATTAAAGGCAAGTTTCTGGAAACAAGCTAATTTAATTGCCAGTTATAAAAATAATCTTGCATCTTTGCATGACAGAAATATTTACTCAGGTGAATGATATGCAATAAGATAAAATAAAAATAACTCCTCCCCAGGGACTGAGGGACTGGCTTGTCCCTTAGAGTCGAAGGGGCTTTTGAGGGCACACTAGAACCTCCTCCACAAACAAACAAACGAACAGATCAGGGCTCCTTCCACTCTCCGTCCAACAAAGGCGCCTAAACGGTGCCAGGCCTCCCTGCCAGGGACCGGTCATCTGCTCTGTCAGCCCCCTGGTCTCTGTGGGGATTTTGCCTGGTCGATGGGGGTCAGGCAGCCAAATGAATTTGACAAGTGTCTCATGTGTCCCTCATCTCTTTCTAGCACCTCTGGGTGCCTCACATGCCATGACAGGCTGTCTTGCATGCTTTCTCTCCTCTTGGCACTCCCCGTTAAACAGCTCCATCATTTTCTGATCCCTGTACCTTAAGTTACTCTAGTGTTGCTTCTCAAAAAGTGACATGACAAGCAGGAAAGAGATAGAAACTTTTAAAAATATATTTTCTAAATTCTGTTTCATGAACCAGGAAGTTGCATTTGTCTAAAAGCAAATAACTGACGCCCACCCCTCCCCACACCCCGTCCCCCGCCCCCCAACCTTCACCAGACTCCATGAATTTAGATGCATCTGCCAAATTTGGGTGGAGACAGGCTCTGGCCTAGAGCCTTCTGCCTCCTGGCGCTGTGAGGCCAAAGGGGACGGAATGTTGGGATGGTCATTTTTCCTGAATGACCAGGCCAGGAAGTCTTCCTCTCAAGGACAGAACCCTCTCACCTCGGCCCCCTCCCCAGATGAATCTGCCCTTTTAAGCAAGAACAGATAGGTAAGAAAGAGGAGAGGATAGTATGGAGTTTTATAAGGTGGTTGCCTAAGGCGAGAAGGACCAATTCTTGTCCTGTGAAGGCTTTTCACAACCATTAAAAGAAAATGGGTGCCATCCACTTTTGATCCTGCCATCAAACCCTGTGACATGAGCCTTGCCTTCATTCTCACTTCACAGATGAGAAAACTGAGTCCCAGGGAGCTGGAGACTTCCCACTGACACCCACTGACACCTATCAGACCCTAGAGACATGAGCCCTCTGCCCTACTCGTGGTGAGTCCTCAGTGGCTTTAGGAGCAGGAACCTGAGCAAGAACCCTTTCCTCCCCTCCCCTGCCACATCAATGGAGGGAGCAGGCCAGGAGGGGGCTGGCCCAGTTTTCTGTCCTCTGGCCTGAGATGCCCAATATGGGTTGCAAAGGAACCATTCCAACTTTCCAGGTGTTTGAAGGTATTTGCTGAGCATCTTTCCTTCTCTGAGACCTGCTGCAGGTGCAGGGGGAAGTGGCAGAAGGCAAAGGCTCAAGGGGACAGTGATGGCTTTGTCATGCAAATGGAAACCACTCTCCACTGTCTTTACACAGGAGGAAGGAGAAGGAGATGGGGCGGGAAGGGATGGGAAGGAGAGGGAAAGGAGGGAAGAGGAGAGGGGGACCTGCAGCCAGCATCCACGCATTTGTCATAGTCTCCCATCTGCCTGCTCCACAAGGGCATCCCAGGCCCAAGCCCAGGCCCCTGCCTGCCCTTCTTACCCCTCAGGCCTGAGGGACCCTCAGAAAATCCTCCCAGGGAGGGAGCAGTGAAAAGGCTGAGAAACAGCCAAATCATCTGCTTTGGGTTAAATAAAACAAAATCAGATTCATAAGGGAAAAAAAAGAAGAAAGAGATAAGCTGGGGACTCAGAGTGCAGGGCAGAGGAGGCTCTGACCCATTGTCTGGTGGATTACTGAGTCCATTTTTCCTGATCTCACACTGACATGCCCACTGGGGTCACATTAGTTGAAATCCACGGCCACTGTGGTGTCTCAGCTCCCGGGCCTTTGTCAGGAGTCTGGTCCTATAAGGCGGGGCTGGAGGCTGGATCCTGTGAGCCTGGTGTCAGCCTCCCGGAAATCAAGCTCTTGGGCTTTTAAACCCAGTCTCTGAAAATCCAGGGAGGTGACAGGCAGTGGGGTCTGGTGGAACTGCAGTGGCCGGTGTTGGTTTATTGTACAAACATCACCCGACTTGGTCACCAGGCTGGTAACAGGAGACGGTTGGCCTCCTAGTTTGACCTTTCACCCCTCTTTACTAAATAGGCCTAATTATTGCATTTGTCTGTCATTTGAGCCACAAATGATCCATTCAGGTCATGGGGTGGGGGTGAAGGGGGGGATAGGGAGGCCACACTTTTCAGCCCCTGTCTGGAGAGCTCCACTAATTGTATCCTTCAGAGGAAGTTTGGCAGGAGGCTGCTTTGGTCCTGTGTTTCCGGAGAGGGGACTCTTTCTGCTATAGAGGAAGGGATGTCACAAACCAGAGAATATTATTCCAGAGAAGCCCTGGGCTTCTGGTTCTCGACTGCTTATTCTTCCTTCTTGGGTCCCTGGGTTTGAATTCCAGTTCCACGTGGATGAGCGACTTCCTTCTCTGCAGCCTGGCCACCTGCACATTGTTTACCCAATGGTCAGGGTGCTTGCCAGGGCCCACACATCCCTCTTCCTTCTGTGTGTGCAGAGACTACATTTCCTAGCCTCCTGCATTCAGGTGGCTATGCGATCGAGTTCTAGCTAATGGTATGTGAATGGTGTGTACCCCATTCAGGTCAGCCCATAAAAATCTCCTGCACTCCATCCTCATTGTCTTTTCCCACCTGCTGCCTTTAAGCTCATAGAAAAAGGGGGAGAATGGGTCTCTGAGTGGACTGTTGGAGCAGATATCCATAACACCCCATCCCATCCCTCAGTGTTATACTGTGATGTAAGTACAAAATAACATTATTTTATTATGTCTCTGAGGTTTTGGGATTGTTTATTTCAGCAGTTGGCTTATTCTCCCTAATGCACTTAATAATAGAACCCCATGTTTATTCTAGGAGGTAACATGCTTAATAAAGAGACTCTAATTTTCCTGCCTCCCTTGCAGCTAAGATTGGCTAATGAAATGTACATAGATGTTATTGGATAAGGCATCTAGGAAAGCTTTTTGAAATATAAACAGACAGTAGTGTATTTCCTTTTTCCCTTCTGATGCCCGGAATGCAAACCTGATAGCTGGAGCTCCAGCAACTCTATTAACCATGAGGTGCTAAGGATGGTAGAGCAAAACATAAAAGTAATCCAAGTCCCTGATAACTATGGAGCCACTATTGACCTTTTTTTTAAAACAGGACTCCTTTTTTAAAAACTTGTTTTACAGAAGAGAAAAATAAGCTCTTAATGTTATAGTTATCATTAATTTGGGTTTTCTGTTAAATATATCTGCACCTAGTCCTAACACATACATTCCTTGCCTATAAAAATGTAGGAATCCTGTAAAGGTTAATGAGGTAATATTATATGTATAAAGAATGCATTCTTTCATGACAGGAGTAAACACAATCTGTGCAATCTGGACAGAGATTTGTCACACGATTATATCGGAGTATAATCATTTGTTTACAACAGGAAGTTGCTTCACTTCTCAGTTTCTTCTGTGAAGTGAAGGTAAAAATGCCAGCATGAGACATGCATGAGACAAAGGGGCTGCCTCCTGCTTGGTCTCCCAGCTCCTGCTTTTTCTCCCTCCTCCTCTCCATGTTTTCCTTACAGCCTGCCCTTGCCCTCTGAGATGTCCTACCATGTTCTCAGATGTTCATGGCATGTGCCTGGAACGACCTTGATCCCATGTTACAGCTGATCAGTGCTCTGGCCTTGAGAAATGACAGGAGCTCCAGAAATGCTGCCTTCTTCCATGGAAGAAACTTCCCAGGCAGATTTCACATTGAGTCTTGCTTTACTATCTGCCATCAGCTCAGAGGTCTAAATAAAGCAGAAGTGCCAACAAGAGGACTTTTAAAAACCTAGTTTCTCCTTAGCGAGGGTTGAACCTGCCCACGTGCCAGCAATTCACGAAAGCAGGATTTCAGGGAGTTGATGTTTGTACACACCAGTTGCTGATATTTAACCACGTAATTGCCTTTTTAAATTCTTGGTAGACTGGTAGTAGAACTTCTCATGAGAGGCAGTAAGAAAACATCCAGAACCCTCTTGGACTCTGGGCCACTGGGTACAGCTGTACAGGTTGTTCACTGCACAAGGTGCCTAGCCAAGGGTACAAGTGGCTAGCCCACACTGCATTTATAGCCTTGTACATGGCTCAGGGCTATATTTACCAAGGGAAAATAGACACCTCTTTCTAAGTTGCACAAAGATACTATATGGGCTAGTGGCAGGCAGCTTAGATCACTGACTGGTATCCTCCGTCTTTGTGTGGTGTCTACCTCTTTTTGCTCATCAAGACTTTAAAATGCAAAACAAAGTATTATAAGATTTGGGAGCTCTCCCTGGAGATTAAGTGTTCCTACTCTAGTGCATTATCCTGACTTAGGGCTGCAATTGCTTCATCTTTGAGTAGAGTTGTTTTAATCTCCATTGTCCAAGTTAAATGACTACCTTACAATAGTAAGAGTGTCTATCAGCTGGGCTTCACTTGCAGGGGCTTGGGGCAAAATTGGAGGCAGGTAATCAGTGAGGCTAAAGTGAGCCCTGTGTAAATTGTTCCTTAGATCAAAAACCATGCACTGATTTATCTGCATGGATCTGAGAAGCCACTTTATTCTTTCGTCCTCCCAATTTCTTGTCCTCTAATGTTATCTTTCCTGAGATGAACTCTTCCATTTTATACCCAAGCAGATGCATGAAAACAAAATAGTATCTGGGTACGAGACATATGGTTTAGATGGAAATATCTGGGAAACAGGAAGTGACATTTGCAGAGGGAGAATGGCTCATTCTAAGATGGGGCAGAGAAAGTTCAAGATTAACCTAGACGTCTTGTTGTGACGGACGTAAGGAAGTGTTCAAAGAATAATGGGGACATGTCAAAGTACACTTGAAGGGGCTCCCGCTGGCCAAATCTACAAAATAAATACTTGTAATAATGAGTAATTACCCAAAAATTAAATAAAAATTCATGAGTACATATTGATATAATAAATAAATGAGGAAGAAAGATAAATTCTCTCTTGAAATAGAATTGCAATTAAAACTTTAGCAAGAATAATGGGAGAAGAAATATATCACCATTTAGGATAAAAAAATCACCATGTAATTAATACTTTCAGGCAAAAATTAGCAAGGTGTTAAAACTATTAGGAAAAAATATAGTAAGTAGAAGGATTTTGCATAGTCTCAAAGTATCTCTCTACAAGATATTTACCTGTTACAAAAGGGGAAATAGTAACCTGACAGAGGAGAGGCACCAAGTGATTCTCACCAGTAATGGGACAAATGACATCATGTGCCCCTGAAATGAAGCACTGACAAGGGCACACATCACTTCTGAGAAATTTCTGCAAAAAGATTCATACACTGAATTTAACTATGAGTAAATCTCAGACAAACCCAAATTGAGAGCCATTCAACAAAATAATGGGCCTCCCTCTTCATAAATGTCATAGTCAAGAAAGACTACAAAAGACCTAGAATATTTCAGAATAAAAGAGACTAAAAGGACAGGACAATTGAATGAGATCTGTGACCCTAGAAGGACTCGTGGGACTTTAGGTGACATTTGAATAAACTCTCTAAAATAGATGACAATATTATGTCAGGGTTGAATTCCTCATTTTGATAACATCGTGGTTATGTAAGAAAGTGCCCTTGTTTCTAGAAAATATACTCTGGAATATTTAGAGGTAAAGGGATGTCATGTCTGCCAGACATGACAAATATGGTAAGATCCTAGCACTTGGAAAAAATAAGGTATATAAGAATTTTTTGTACTCCTTTGTAACTTTTCCAAAAGTCTGAAGTTATTTCAAAATAAAATGTCTTAGAATAAAAAAATTAATAAGCTATTTTGCATAATACACACATGCGCACACACACGCCGGTGTCCCTGAGGAGGTCTCCCCAGCCGGCCCTATCTCAAGTCTCTGTGACACCCCCACTCACCCCAACACTTATAGTGATCTTTTCTACGTCTGCATACCTTGTCCCTGCCCCCACTAGACTGGTATGGCTCGAGGGGGTGATCCAGGACCTACGCATTTTGATGCATTGCTCAGGGTGTCTACAAATATTCATTCCTCAACTAAAAAGGTTCCTGCCATCCGTGTGGTGGACCAGTTATTGTGAACTTTAACAAGTGTGTGTCCACAGTGAGGCAGCAACAAGAAACATGTGAGTTAGATGGTAGACTTCAGAACCAGCACCCCAAGGTAACCCCTGGCCCTTTCCTCCCTATTTGGCTCTGAGTTAATGGACACAAAGCGTCTCTGTTTCTTTTTGTGCAGTGGGGCGGGGCGGGCTGGGGGTTGGGGTGTGATGCCCATTTGGAAGCGTGTTGTGAAGACCACACGGGAGGCTTGATGGAAAGTCTTCGCCCAGTGTTTATCGTGAGGTACTACAAGTGCGTACGGGTACTGCTATTACAACTCAAGTGAAACCAAAGCCAAAGGTTGCCCTTGAAACCAAAATACAAGAGAGTGGCGAGTAGAGGGGGTAGGAAGTCCTCAGAAACCTGTCTGGTTTAACCAGCTTCCTCCAACTGTGTTCACAGTGTTTAATACAGTTTCTTTCTCCAAACAACCTCCCTGGGTCAGTGACAACAGAAGCCAACCAAGTTGGTCTAATGATTCATAAACCAAAAATTGTCGATGTAATAGCCATAGGGCCATGCTAGATGGCTATGTTACCATAATTCTCTTAAGAGCCAATGACAAAGTAAGGACTTAGAAAATCCCAGACCCAGGGTTATTAACTTACTCAGGCAGTTACTGAGGCCCCAGAGCTATGGACTGCATAGTGTGCTGACCAGACTGCTTCCAGCAACAAATCATTTGAATAGTCAACCGGGGACATATCCAAAGCCGCTGATGATCTCAGGTAATTGGATTTGAAGGACGACTGGCCTGCCTTGGCATTGAGGAGAGTCCCAGAGTTTTCCCCGGGGACCAGATTCCTGGCATAGTCAGGCAGCCATGAAATGTCAATGGCACAAACCTCATTCCTGCATCACGCTGTGAAGAAGATGCTGTAATGTTTTGGGGGAAGAACAGATCATACGGCATTTGGCTCCCTTCCCAGCATCTGTTTTCTTTTTGGCTAGTTGGGAAACTGGAAATGAACACATGAAGTATCTTTGCTGGGCGACATGTTGCTGAGACAAAGAAACAGGGGATTTTCACAGATAACAGCTATCTTCAATTGGTATGACAGCTCTGTTCCAGGATAAGAAACCAAAGTGTCTTCAATCCCAGCACTTATTGAATGCTGACTATGTGCCATCTCAGCTCTGTAGGTGAGAGCGACAGATGCTTGACTATTTAAATTAATAACTTTCCAGGCCCCACAGCCCATGAGGATTGTGAGATCTAATCCCAGTTCTCTCTGAAGCCAGAATGTGGTCCCCCATTTTCTGGGGAAACCCCCATCTTAGTGAGAGTCAACCTTCCCATCCCCCATCCCTACCTCTGAGGCCCTTATTATCTGAGAACTCCAAAATAAGGACCAACACATGGTTGACCATCCCCTACAGTTGGTGGATCATCCCATATGAACTCTGACCCCCAAGTGAGTCACTGTGCCCAAGTCTCAGTGATTCAGCTGAACCTGGAGCAAAGACACAGCGGAGAAAGCTGTGCTGCCATGGAAACTGCTCTTCCTTCAGAACGGACCTTCCAAAGTGTTTCAAGAACACTGAATCAGCAACAACAATTTTCCAGACAGATGACCCTCAATTTCGAACGGACTCAGAAAATCCTTGAAGTAGTGAGTGGTGCTTTCTTCATTCGAGGAGGTTTGTCAGGAAAATAAGGTGGCAGTCTGCATTCCTTCCCTCGGTGCATAGACATTTCTGGGGTTGGCGCTCTGTGCTGGGGCTGGGTACAGCAGCAAACACAGCAGGGGACACAGAATGCACAACTTCTACCCTCAGGCAGCTTCAGGCATCAGGAAACACTGACTTCCAGACCCCATGGCCAGTTCTGCCTATGCAGAAAAGTTCCCGGAAGAAGCTAAAGTGAGAACATTTTTAGCTGAAGTGTTTTGGATGTGATGTTTGCCTGGTAAAGCATGTATTTGTATTTGTATTTGTATTACTATTTGTAATCAAGCTCTAGACTGTGACGTAGAATCTTAGTTTCTCATAATTTTCCCTAGTAGATAAGGATCTCATTTACAAGTTTTGACTCTGTACGTCAATTAGGTTATAAGTCAGCCACTGGAGGCAAGTTCTCTTGGTTAATCTACCCCACCATAGCTCCCCTATGACCCCAGTCAGGAGCCGGCTGGCCGTGTCCCAGCTCCAGCTAGGCAGCTCCTCTCTCCAGGCTCCAGTAACTCCCCCTGCCCTGGCTCTACCATGCTCTGAGGCAGTCACATCCCCCGGTGCCACCCCCAGTTACCACGCTGTTCATGACAGTGCCTACACCTTGTCCTCAGCTTTATAAACAGTACTTTTGTCCAACTGTCCTCAAATTTCCCAATTTGACTCTCCCAGCATCCCGTTTGCTCCCATAAGCCTGACAATGCAGCCCCCTCACCTTGCTAATTGGGGAATATTTCAAAAATCACTTCTCTGACGACGCCAAGATCAGATTTGCAGTAGAGGTGACAAAAACTGAAATCTCTTTGAAGTTGGCATCATTTCAGAATATTCCTGCCCAAGTTAGGTGACCTGGATGGAGGGCCAGGCAGGGTTGGGAGCTGTAAATGTTTACCATATTTAAAGTTTTAAAGGAGAAGACACCGAATCTCTCAAAATAAGCAATTGCCTGAAAACTGGAAAACTAGGGAAGCATCTATTGTACTCCGTGACCTCGGGCAAATCTCTTGATCTCTTGCATTTTAATTTCCTTTGAAGAATTTGAGGTGGTTTGGAGTCCTCTCAAGGAATACAAATGGAGAGCCATTCGCCAAAGCAAGTTCAATATTCATTCTTGGTGCTTTTTTTCGGAGGTTATTTTTGTGTGTCCGCGCATGGATGTGACCATGTTTGATAAGGCATTTCCTGGAGGTGTTTGTGAGAGTCCGTGCAAGCCCGGGGTCGCTGGTGTTAGGAGCTGACCCCGGCCGTCCTCCAGCAGTGTGGTGTGGGGGAAAGAGAATTCCTTGTGGACCCTATTTTTGTACTGTTTTCCCTGAAATAGAATGGCACGATTCTGTCCACTTTGTGTCCTGGTAGCTTTACCTCCTGGAGCGCTCCCGTCTCTGAAGGAAGGACTTCCCTAGCCTCCTGTTTCCTTAGCAGGTTTCCTCAGACCCCTGCTCAGGGGAATGCCGGCTTGGCAGGAAGACACACTCGGCCAAGGCCTTACGGAGCCTTCACAGTCTGGCCATGTGATCCCACTTCAGTCCCCCCATTCCTCTTGACCAGACAGACTCAGCACTGTATGCTCAGCAGAGGTTGCACAATCCCTAGTGATGCTTGGCAGAGGTGTCCTTCAAGCTTGCTTTCTCAGAGCATGGGGGACTTTCTGGGAGTTGGTGCATCCTGCCCGCAGTGCGCAGAGACCTGGGATGATGTGGTGGGCTCATTCCTGTCACTCCAGGGAGCAGTGGTGGGCATTGGGCTGGAAGGAGTTGAGGGCCTTGGGAATCACACAGGTCTGCCATCAAGACTCGGGTCTGCCCCTGACTACCTGTGAATTTGGGGCACACTTTGCCATCTGGGGAATGATGGATGGCATATAGGATTGATTGCCTGATTAAATACAAGGCACCCAGGTAAGCTTGAATTTCAACTAAACAATCAATGCCTTTTTTTTTTTTTTTAAGTAGAGCACAGGACATACTTGTATAAAAATGGTTTGTTGTTTATCTGAAATTTAAATTTATCTGGGCATTCTGTATTTTTACTGGCTATATCTGGTAATCTTAATCTTAACTGGATACCAAGCAGTTGCCTTACCAAAGACTTTCCTTCACTCTATTTATTCATTTAGCAAGTATTCATTGTGAATCTACTATGAACCAGGCCGTGGGGACACAGCAGAGAACAAGACAATATCCGTTTGCTGTTGCTGCTGTAACAAATATCATGTACTTGGTGTGTTCTGCAGTTCTGGAAGTCAGAAGTCTGACACGGGTCTCACTGGGCTAAAGCCAAGGTGTCAGCAGGGCTGGTTCCTTCTGGAAGCCCCAGGAGATGATCAATTTTCTTGCGTTTTCCACCTTCTAGAGGCCACTTGCATTCGTTGGCTCGTGGTCCCTTCCTCCATCTTCAAAGTCTTACTCATGCTGCCATCTTTCATCCTCTCTCCTCCCTCCCTCTTCTCCATTTAAGGACCTTATGATTACATTGGGCACACCTGGATAATTGAGGATGCTCTCCCCATCTAATGGTCATCTGATTGGCAACCTTAAGCCCATCTGCAGCCTTAATTTTCTATTGTCATGTAAAGCAACATATTCACAGGTTCTGGGGATTAGGACCTGGACATCTTTTTTTTTTGCAGGGAAGGGTGCATTATTCTGCTAACAGTCTCTGATCTCAGGGAGCTCACAGTCTGGGGTGGGAGAGAGGCAGGTGATAAATAAGTAAACAAAAAATAAATGTGTTTACACATAACTCAGGCTCTCTTAGTCCTCTTATCTGGCGCAAGCCTGGCTTGTAAGTAACTGTCAAAATCTGAATTCAAGACACAAACAAAATAAAGACAAGAAACACTAAAAATAATAAAGTGGTTAAACCACTTTAGGAAACTGTCTGTACCTACTGACGCTGAATATAAGCCTAGCCCATGACCCAGAGATGCCACACTGAGGTATATACCCTCCAAAAAATGTGTTGGTAGGTCAATCCAGAGACAGGCACCAGAATATTCAAGCAGCACTATTTGTAATAGCCAATGAATAGAAACTACTTAAATGCCTTTCCACAGTTGATTGAATAAATAAATTATGGGATACCTATACAATCCCGTATCATGCAAAAATGAGAATGAACAACTCTTGCTACACACAACATGGTTGAATGTTGCTAACGTAATGCCGAGTGAAAGAAGCCAGCATAGACACCTGTTCAAACGGGTGCCTTGGATCTGTGCTTGTGTGAGTTTCAGGCTGTGTCAGCCTTCCACTTTTCACTGCAGGGTTCCAGGTCGGGGTTTGCAGAAAGAGGGATGTACCCTTGATCTGGAGGGTGGAAGTGGAGCAGTGTGCATCGCCTGCCAAAGTCCTAATAGCTGTCATAGTGAGAGATGGCAAAGAGCTTGTTCTTGCTTTCTCTCTCCTTCCTTCCTGCCAGCCTGCTGACCACGAGTGACTCCTAGACCACCAGTAATAGAAACAGCTGTCCATAGGCTACTCCACCTGCCTCACTGCCAGCTTCCAACCTGTCAACCCATGTGGGAGTCTGCTTTCCAGATTTCCCTGCAGGAGGCACTTGTCCACTGCACCAGTTCTTCTGGAAGGCTGGGGCAGGACTTGTCTCTGACCCTCTCCAGCTCCTCCTGCAATCAGGTCTAATTCCCATAATAAATCTGTTCTACCACATACCCATGGTAGTCTGCCTTCCTGGCATGATAAGCCTTATCAGGAGGTAGGAGAGTGGGAGTTACAGTTGGAAGGGGTACAGGGGGGCTCTGGGGACTGCAGGGGCTGGTTCCTGGGCAGCGTTTATTTGATAAAAATTCATCAAGCTGCATGCTTATGATTCGCACACTTTTCTGGATAATTCAATTTGCAATTTTTAAGTTTTTTTTTTTAAGTTTTGCTACCATGTTTTTTTTTTTCTACCATGATGCTTATCAAGTTATCAAAGTAGGTCTGCCAGGATCCTGGGTTAGAAGAATGGGCAAAGCGTGCCTTATCTTCTTCATGAATTCCCTGAGCCTGGCAGGCCCGGCCCAGGGAGGGGGCTCAGTGAAGGTAAACTCTGCCAGTAATGGGTGCAAGTCCACTGGGAACAGACCAGGAGTCCGCGTAGAAGTCGAGGAAGGCTCCCTTCTCTTCAGAAGCTTCATCTTGCAGAGGGAGAGGAGATCCAAGTGAGTCCTTTACAGTTAATGGTCTCTTATCTGGAATCATTGCCCAGAGGAACTAACCACCTCATAAACCTCCTGAGGGGCATTTTATGTGTTTTTCCCACCAGCTCTTACAGGGACCCTGAGAAAGACCGCCTTGCACTGAGACTAGGTGGGCGGGGTGAGGGACATTCCTGACCCAACTCAAGGGGTCAGCCTGGGTTGCAGAGGACAGAATTCAGCCACTGGGGCTCAACTTCTCCACTAAAAAATGGCTTTATGCAGTCAGCATTTACAAAAAGAGGGCTGGCTGAGTATGAGGGGCTGAGCAAAAAGTCAGACACATCCCTATCCTCATGAGGCCACTGTCTAGGTGTGTACGTATGTTTATTTTTGTATAATATATTATAGAAAATAATTATACTCTATAAAATATTATTTATAATTTATATAACATGTAGTTTGCATATTACATAATATATTTATGTCATATGCCATATAATTATATAAATTACATATTATACAAATATATTACAGCATGATTATAATTTATAAATATAATATTGTTTAATTTTATTCACATAAACATATTCATAAAATATAAAAATACAATTTATTAATATATTTACTTTATAATTAATTATATAATATAATTTGTATGTGATATGTAATTTATATATTTATATATAATGTATAAATAAGTGGCTTTGCATAGAAATATATTTAAATATAATATGTATATTTTGGTAGCCATCTGGGTCTGCAGTCCATGTTCTTTTGCAAAGGCAAATTTCACTTGGTTGAAGCCAAAGGACACACAAGCAGCTTCATTTAATGCTACAGAAAAAATGAAGCTAATCATTTACCTTAATTGAACCTGGACCCAGTTGCCATATTTCCCGCAAGAGTGAGGGATGAACAACAAAAATGTGGGCTCTGTAACCACAGACCTGCTCAAAACGGTCCTATCCTATTTAACCAGATGCTGAGCTGCTTTTCAGAGGCGACAGACAGGAAGACAAGTTGTGCAACGGGACATGAGCAGAGGAGAGAACTTTGACCTCCAGTTGCACTGGAACCAAAGTCTCACCCCACCCAGACACACACACACGGAACCAAAGGACTGGGACATAACAGGAACTTGAACACTGGAAACTCTTCAGAAGCCAGAGTCCATTGTCCAGGAAGATCCCATGTTGACGCCCCTTACCATAAATGGCCAAGTCACAAGGTCTTCCAGTTCAAACTTGTCCCACCAGCACTTCCGTATACCTATTCTCCCAACCCCATTAGGTCTCACATCTTCTTGATTGGTGCCTTCTGGATCAATAAACCTTTTTTTACTTAAAAAAAAAAAATGCTACAGAAAGAAATGTAAAATCCTTTTGACCACAGTGCTGGATGATGGGAGCAAGTGGCCCAGGTAGCAGGAAGATGGGCGTTGAGGGTCCAGGAAGCTCAAGCCCAGGCTCCCTCTCTTCTTATCTTTCTCCCTTGCAATCCAAGGTCCTTAAAAGGTTCCAGCACCCTGTGTACTAGCCCCTGCTGCTCCCTGGCCCATCGTGTTCCTCTCCTTGTTGCCCCTCTGCCCCTCGATCACTGTAGCCATGGAGCCATCTCTGAGCCCTCTGTTCTCTCTGCTAGGAGTGCAGAGACTTAGGAATCCACATCATGGCCACCCCTCCCTTCCTCCAGGCCCCCACATGAAAGTCACTTGTTAGGAGAGGCTGCAAGACAGCCCTACTTAAGTAGAATCATCCATACTTCCTGTCCTGTTTGTGCTGCTTCGTTTCTTTCCTAGTACTCAACACTGGTGGGCACAGGATGCATTTTCTCCTTGGTTTCTTTATTGCCTGTCTTCTTGTGCTGGAGTATAAGCTTCCTGAGGATGGGGAACTGTCAGCACCTCCAGCAGAGGGAGCAGGGCCTGGGACACTAGAGGTACTCATAAATACCCATTGAACGAATGAATCAATGAATTAATGAACCATGCTCATCCCGCCTCTCCCTCCCTGCAGTCTGGGATCATCACTGCTGATTCCCGTGAATGTGAACAGATGTTCTCCTGGGAAATAAATGTATTTTCCTGTCAGATTTCTGAACACTGATGTCCTGAAGCAAAAGGCCCCTGTCACCCACTTACAATTGCTTCCAACACTCAGCTTTGTACACATGAGACTAGTAAATGCTCCTGGAATCCAAGTTTCCACGGGTTTCATAGCACCCACCTCGACGGAGAGCCTGGGCCCCAAAAGGCCACCTCATGAGCAGGGAAGAATCACAGATGCGAGTCTGGCTAACAGGCTGTTGTTCTGTGTTTGCCATGCTGCGTTTGGGTGGGACTTTCTTTCTTCATTCACTCATTCATTTATTAATAGTAACATTCTCTACTATTGTGAGCAGAATAAAAATATAGAGCTTAGGACAAACAAATAAAACCATAAAGACACAAAATGGCTCCTCTGGGGAACAAAACAGGGGATGCGTTGGAGTAAAGCAGACTGCCAGTGTTTTCCATGAAAAAGTTCTCAAGATTATTTGATCTTTCTTAACCACGTGCATTTATTACATCAGAGAAAACAAAAATATAAGTTGGATTATGTCAATCCCCTGATGAACGAGGACTCACAGAACATGACTGCAGCCCTTGCCGTGGACTCTGAGCAGTACTGGTCTGGCCCTGCCTCCTTCTCTCGCATCTGCTCCAGACACACTCAACACCAGAGGGCCTTGCCCACCCACGGGCCTTTGCTCGTGCTGTTCCCTCTTTCTGAGTGCTCTTTTCCTGTCACTGTAGAGTCAGATTAAACTTAACCAGAGCTGAATCTAATTATTTATTTGTGTGATTATCGGACTACATTCTCTTCTCCTATAATTCTTGAAGGGCGGGGGCCATGTGTGTTCACACGCCAACATACACCAGTCCCCGGCACTGGACATAATAAAGCAACAGCAGTTCACCCCTCAAGATAAAACATGCAGAAGTCTCTCTCTCTCAGGCTCTGTTGCCCAGTGCCGACACTTTCCCATTTGCTAAAATGTAGGTACAATCATGTCCCGTTCATCAGGGTTCTCCACTCAGTGGCAGGGGATCTGGGAACTTGACCTAAGCATAGAATTGAACAGACATGAATACAAGGAATAAAAGGTCTCCAGAAAACCATCTTCTTGATGTCTGGCCACAGTAGCTAAAATTCCATCGCAAAAACCATTTCTCTAGACTCAGGAAAGGCACATCTGAAAATATGAATGAGATCAAATGAGATGATGCCTATGGCTATCAATTGTGGGACAGGATGAAAACGCAAGGAATGTAATGTTTCTGCACGGGGCGGTGGTTTCACCTGCACCCAATGGACATCAGCCTAAACTTGGCTTCTGTTGGCATCCACCCGCCCCTGAGCACTCAACCCAGGGAACCGCTGGGTGTGTTTCCTCCTTGCCACCAGGGGGCGCAGGGAAGTCCTGTCTCAGCACCTGAGTCTCAGGTTGGGGCTACACTTCTTGTTCTGACTTGGGTTTCAACTCAAACACCTGAAAAATTTATGTAAAAAATATTTTAAACCTGCAGATTCTTCAACCTCAGTCCCAGAAAGCCTAACATACAGTGGACCCTGGGAATTTAGGTTGTTTTTGTTTGTTTGGTTTTGTTTTTAATGAGGTGCCTTAGCTGATTATGATGTAGCCAGGTCCATGGACCACTGGTCTATGTCAGCCACAAATGGACTTAGCACTAAAAAGCCACAAAGAAAATTAGTCTCATCCATTATCATTCGTGAGGAGAATGAGAAGAACAAAGGAAAGAGAAGCCCTGATGATTCATTTCTTTTTTCTCTCTCTTTATCTTTTGACCATGGTGAGCGTTCCCCAGCTCTGTGCACACATTGAGATGGGGGGAGGGAGGAGGTGGTGACAAGCATCCAGTGCTAATGAGAAGAGGACCCCAGGAAGTTATAGAAGGTACAGAGGCTGCTGGAGAAAAGCGTCATTTCACTTGTCTGGGGAGGCCCAGAGCCAACCTGTTCATTTTTGTTTTTTCACTTTTTACGTGTTTACGTATTATAGAGTCTTTAGTTGAATTTAGGTGCAGAGGGCTGAGTTCATCACAGCCATCAGTTGCTGCGGCATCATTTTCCTCCCTGGTCCCAGTGAGTCCCTCTCTTATTTAATTTCTCTGATCCTTTTTTTTTCAGGTTCCAACTTCCGTCCTCTCTTTGCACATAAGCAACTTTCCCAATGTGTCCTTGTGTTCTTGTGTGTCCCTATGCAAGGTTTTGTGTGCAAACAACTTGCAGAAGTGGCCTGGTGTTAAACACCTCATTCTCCTTTTCTTTTTCCTCCTCGGCACAGTATTAAGATCCATCCATAGTGTTAGGTGGACCCAATCCATTGTCCCTCACTGGTGCCTTGCAGTCTGTGGTGGGAACTTTCCACTGCACTGTCCATTGTCTCAGTAATGGACACCTAAGATCTCACCACCATAAACAACACTTTAGTGGACATCTTTGTACACATCCAGTGTCAACCTGTGTGAGAATCCTGCAGAATAACTTACCCAGGATGACGTGCCTGGGTCCTAGGATATACGGACACTTATTTTGACTACCAATTAGTCAGAGTTTTATGCCTCAAGCATAAGGGGGGAAAATAACTAATTTAATAAATGTAAGTATCCCATGCTGCAAATGCTGTTAGGCCCCAAACTTCAGGAAAGTAACTTGAACACTAGTATACTGTGGATTGTTACTCCGAGTGCATGTAAGAAACAGATGATACTATTTTTGTTTTTTACACTCTTAGCTTTCTCCAAAGTTTCTGAAATCAACCATGAAGAGAACTTCTGGTTAGCAAATGCGGAATAAGATTCAAGGATACTCAAAGTATGATCCAGGACCAGCAATATCAACATTACCTGGAGAGTGTTGAAAATGCAGAACTCAGACCCTGCCCCAACCTCAGAATCAGAAACTTTAGGGGTAGAAATCTGTGTTTGAATGAGATCTCTAGGGGTTTTGCAGACAGGGTAAAGTTGGTGGAAAAGTGAAGATAAATCCAAGGGGTGGGGAGAGAGGGAGAGAGAGAGAGAGAGAGAGAGATTGAGAGAGAGAGAGAGAGAGAGAGAACAAGAGAGAAAGAGGATAGCTAGCTAGCTAGATGAAAGATAGATGCATGCATGCTTACGTACAGAGAGCTTGAAAGAGAAGAGACAAAGAAGATAGATAGATGGATAATTGATACAGAGAGGGAGAGAGAGAGACAGAAAAAGGTAATAGATTAGATAGACAGACAAGCAGACAGGCTAATGCTGTTTTTGGCAAATCATAGAACACAGAACCACAAGCTTGAAACTCCCTTCAGAGAGCATTTCTTGGCATATTAACCAAGCCATGAGAAGACCCCCAGAACTCTCTTGAGAACAATGGCAGGGGCCCCTCAGCAGATGGGGCCGAGCCACCACTTGTCTGCCTCAAACAAATCTCAACATTTAGTCATTTTATAAATGTTACATCCTGGGAAGTTTTCTATAGAAAATAAGATCCCAGGATGAGATGAAGTCGAAAACTCCTGACTAGTTCAATCTCCTCCCATTTCACAGACATGAAAATTAAAGCTCAAAAGGGTGACGTGCTTCCTCCAAGATCACACAGGTATTCAGTGGCAGAGCCAGGCTTAGTTTCTCTCCATCTAGGACTTCTTGTTTGACACGCTCAGCCTTAGATGTGGAAAAGAAGGTTCTGGAAGTGCTCACAGAGTTGTTGGGGCAAGTTTGAGAGGGTCTGCCGTGATTCCAGCAGCCTGATTTTACAGATGAGGAAGGGGTGAGGCCGAAGAGTCTCTGAAAACAGGGTGCTTGCTGGGGCTCGCTTGGCCCTCCCCTCCAGAAACTCAGCCATCCAAACCTGCACAAAGCTGGCAGCTTCAGTTTCCCGGCCAAGTACGTTTTGACATTACAAGACAAAAAGCACAAACGTGTTCGGATGGGACAGGCCGTTACTGTGGTGCCATTCAACAGGGTTTACGATTTTCCTGGAGCCTCTCCGCCGGGTGATGCCAGAGAACGAGCCAGAAAAAGAAAATTCTTAGGTGACGTAAATGCAGCCAAGACACTTGCGAGTGGCATGCACTTTTCCTGCCCCGGGAAGGGGTGGGGTGTGGGGAATGGAGCCATCTTAGAGCCAAATAGAGAAAGAGAAAACGAACAAATTCCCGTGCCTGTGGTCTCATTTCACCACACAAGGTCCTTAAACATCCGTGTCTTTACTTTTGAGCCAAATGCCTTTGACTTAATAAATGCTCCGAGTAATTAGCAGACGGAGGACACCCATTAAATCATTAGAGCTGAGATCACCCGAGAGGACATTAGAGAGTCAAGGCATTAATTGCATTATTTTATTTCCAGATAAAAGTTATTTTGGTGGAGCCAGTCTTGCCAGAGAAGAAGGTGATAAGATCAAATGCCGTCGTTAACTGCCAGATATCCTATTAGGAGTCCAGCAGACGGGGGCTCCGATGACAGTCCAGACTAGAATGGGCTGTAGGGATTTGTTTCAAGCCAGAGGAAAAGCTCACGATGCCTCAAGACTGGTCTATGAAGGAGGGTAACCAGCTCATTCCAGTTTGCCTGGGGTCGACCCCAGTTTTAGCACCCTTAAGTCCTGCATCCCAGTGAACCCCCTTAAACTATGGAGAAGCAAGCCAGCCTTTGCAGGCTATTGGGGGAGTTATGCAAAGTGGGTACATTTCTGATGGCCCAGTCACAGTAATAATTTTCACATGAAAGAAAACAAACAAATCAAAGAAAGAAAGAAAGAAAGAAAGAAAGAAAGAAAGAAAGAAAGAAAGAAAGAAAGAAAGAAAAAGAAAAAAAAAAGTTTGCTTTTTCTCCTCCAAGAGAGGATTCTTGGCTCCTTAGGAAATGCGGATGTTGGAGTTGGTGCCCAGCCTTGGGTCTTTCTCTTGGCAGCTACCCAAAACATTCTTCCAGGCAAAAGGAAAGGGAAGGGGAGAGGGAGGGGGGCAGAGATGGTCTGAGGAGTTCCCTGGGGAAGTGCGTCTACTTCCAGAGGGAAATGAGTCCCTAAGAAAAGGTGTCTAGGAATTTTGCTCATCCACCATGACACCAGCACTGTCATTAGAGGGAGAGACATCTAAAGGGCAGAGTCATTCTGTCTCCCTCCTTCCCCATGCTTGCGCAATGCCAGCCGCAATCGGCAGCCCTTTATGAAAAACACCTGGCCATTAGGAGGCTCGTCCCATGTGAGATAGAAACCTGGACGGTAGGTGGTTTCTCCTTTTGGACCAGGGCGTCCCAGATGGTGACTGCTTCTGTCTCCTCGTCCATGAAAGGCTCCTACCTTATTCCACACGGCATCATGGAGAGGATGGGAGATGAAGTGAAGTTCAAGAGTGTTTGGAAGACAGTCTAGCTGGTTTGAAATATAAGAGGTGACACATAAGGAGGTCTTGTGTACTGGATTTTAATGGGCAACACATGGCCTGGTGGATCATAAGTTTAGGCTATAGGGAAAGTACCGGATGCTGCACAAAAAACTTAAGGAGTGGTGATTGCTGGGATGGGACAGAGTTAAGACTACCTGATACTCTCTAAAAGAACTGGTCCATCAATTCAATACTATAAATGGAATTGTGTGGATGATCTTTCTACTTACGACAACTCTAGATGCATCCTGCTATAGATCAATGATAGAATTCTCTCTTCCTCTCTCTCTCCCTTTTCTTCTCCCTCTCTCCCTCATAAAGCATTTCACAAGCATTTATGGGGTACCAGTAATAATGATATTAATGAATATTTATATATATGAGTGCCTACTGTTTGCCAACCAAACCTAAATTGTTTGGTTGCATTATTTCATCTCAACTTAATACCTATTTTATACTGCTTTTCTTTTATTGGTGTAAAGCATACATAAAATTTACTTTAGCCGTTTTAAAATATATTTCAGCAGCTTCAAGTTCATCCACACTGTTGAGCAACCGTCACCACCATCCATCTCCAGAACTGGGTTCATCTTCCCAAATTGAAACTCTGTCTCCATTAAACACTAACTTTCCATTTCCCTCCCCCATCCCCTGGGGACCACTGTTCTACTTTTTGCCTACTCTAGGGACCTTGTATAAGTGGCCTCATACAGTATTTGTCTTTATGTGACTGGCTTATTTCACTCAGCATAATGTCCTCAAGGTCCATCCACATTGTAGCGTGTCTCAGGATTCCCTTCCTTTTTAAGGCTGAATAGTAAGATGCTATTGTATGTATGTGCCACATTTTATTTCTCTCTTCATCTATTTCTGTTATTGTTGTTGCCATTTTATGACAAACGTGGGAGCAGTCATGGCTTCTGGAATTCCAGGCAGATTTCTGATACCTGTGAGTTTCGTTTTCTCAGAAGACCCGACCTTTCTGGGGTTCGTGAGATTAGAAGGTTCTCGGGTTTCTCTGAGGCCAACATGGGAGTTAGGTCCCTGTCCCGATCCCACTTTCCTCAGCCAACTAGGAAGCTCAGAATTCCGTAACTGCCCCCATCCTCTTCCCAGCAGTCACAGAAAATGCCAGAATCCATCTCTGATGTGTCCCAGCTAGATTCTTCTTAGAGAAAGGAGATCCACGGATCCCAGACCCTGCTCCTTTCCACCTGGAAGGATCTTCTTTCTCAGACGCTCTGTTATCAATGAGCCTCCACCCCCACCCTCGCTCGCCCCGCAGGAAAACTCTTCTCATCTCCCTGTTCGGTGCTGGGAATGCCTTGGTGGGCTTTGCTCTCCCTGACCATTCCCAGATTGTCGGCATTTAGAAGTTTCTCTAAAGATTTTCATTCATAAACCATCAGCAGAAGCCCATCCAACGCCAGGAACAGTCTCTCCCTCTGCCCGGCTCCTGTGCGCTGCTGTTAAAACCTCCTCCTCAGCATAAACAGAGCTGATCACTTTATACCCTTTGTATATTGTTTCTTAATATGAATGAAGTGAAACAGCTAACCGGTAGTCATTCAAATTATTGCCTAACGTAAACTGACAACGCGCGTTGAAGTGTTTAGCTTCAGAAACTGTGAAAATGGTCACAGTTTAGTAATTAGCTCACATTTACTTAACCCCGACATTCTCTTTGTTATTATTAGTATTTTTCATCAAGGAAACGAGGTTCCTTCTGCTGGATAAGGATTTGATCTGATCTGTGCCCATTTATTTTCAGCTGACCTGACCCATGCCCTTGCCCCCAATCTCCCCGCAATCAACCTCCCCAGGACAAACTGGAAACCAAGGCCACGGGCTCCAACACAAACAGCATCTCCGCCACCGGACTCCGAGGCCGCAGTGGGCAGGGCTCAGCCGAGACCAGGGCACGCGTTCAAAAGAAACAGAGAGTTTTTACCTTTTTGCCAACAATTCTGTAGGCAACATTTGTTTTCTATCTTCCTTTTTTTTTTTTTCATTAAATCACTTTTATAAACTTCTCAAAAGTTTCAGTTTATTCAGTGACAATTAGTTTACGGCATTTCTGAAGTGGATTTAGATTCGAGTGATAAAATTACAAGCCAAAATTGCAACCATAATGGAAAATCCTGGTTCATGTTTGGCCTTCGAGACCACAACTGAAAGATTACGGGCTGACGCCAACGACCAGAAGAAGTAGCAATCATAGAACATTCTTGTCCACATGCAGCGGGATCCTAGACTCTGCCATAGGGACAAGTCACACCCTGGGCTCGAGGCCCCTTGCTTCCTGCTGTTAATGGCAGGATGGGAGAAGGAAGAAAACGGATTTGGTCTTGCCCAACAGGTGGAAGGGGAAAAAGGGGTCGGTTGGCAGATTCGCCTCCTCTCGCCCTGAAACGTGTTCTTTCTTTCTTAAACTCCAGAGCCAGCACTTTCCTGAATTCCAGCCTGGCTGATTGCATCTCAGTTTCTTGGTGTTTAATGGAGACCTTCCTGAGCTATTTCCTGATAGCAGCTGGGAGCCTTTTGAACAGTCAGCAGCGGGATTCTGAACAATCTAAACTGGCAGTTCCAGGGGCAAGGCTGACTTTGAACTTTAGCAGGAAGTGCAAAATACAGCCAGCTAGCCCACTTTAAAGTCTTCTTCCTTTTCATGGTTCAGACCCCAACAATCCCCACCAAGTTCTGTTCTCCACGAGGAGGAGAGACCTGTGGTGGGAACTAAGCTTTATGGAGCATCTACTACATCCCAGCTCTGGGGATACAGCTGTGAACTAGCGATGTCAGGTCCTTGCCCTCCCTAGTGGGGGACAGATCATAGCAGAGAAAGCAAAATAGAGATTGAAGGGTTCAGATGGCAGTGACAGCCATCCTCTTCTTCCACAAGCCCTCCAGCCACCTCCGATCCTCAAGCCTGAGTACCAGTGGGGAACGAGCTCTCCTAGATGAGCCATCCTCCAAGGAGACAATCTGCACTTGACAGTCAACAAAATGAGCCCCAGGGGCAAGTGGCCCTAGCGGTCCCACTCCTTCGGTTCAGGGCTCAGGCCTGCCAAGGCGCCTCTTGGACACCCCACACACTCTGATGTAGAAGCTGGAGAGCTTGATAACTTTGAAAAAAATCCAGAGAAATCATTGTTTATATTTTGGTATACATCTTACCAAATATCAATTTCATTCTCTCTCTCTTTGATAGCTATAGATAGATAGATAGAAAGATACATAGAAAGATAGATAGATAGATAGATGATAGATAGATTGATTGATAAATTGATAAATAGGATAGATAGGATAAATAGATGGACATAGAAAGGTGATATAGACTAATAGATTGATAAAGATAGATATACAGATATATGCATATATACAGATAGGTATACACATACATACAATACATGTGCCTACATGCATATACACACACATATATTTACATATAGAGACGTATGCAGAATGATATAAAAATGGAATATATTCTGTAGACTGTTTTACGTTAACTTTATAGACAATACTAATTTGATACCACAAACCCTATCATCAGTTCTTTTCTTATAGCATCACTTGTATTTTTTTGTTGACTTTTACATTACAAGGACAACACGTATGCGCTATGGCAACTCAAACAATGCAGGAGCGAGGCAAGTAAAAAGAGCACCTTTCTGTATTCCCCATCCTCATGATTGTACCTGGTTGGATGAAAGGTGTGCATGCTTCCTGCATTGCATGCTTTTTCTATTCGAGTAGAAACACACCCACAGAAATGGATTCACACTGTGAGTAGTTTTTCTGCCATGTCCCTTTCCTCTTGATGAATCCCACTTGGTCATCCTTTCTCTTGGTCCATATACCTCTTTACACCTAAGGCTGCCTGCTGGGAACTCGGCACCTCTTTGCCTGAGTCTGCCTTTTCTGGGGGCACACTTGTCCACACGCAGGGCAAGCAGCAGTGCTGGAGTGATGACCCTCACTAAAAACATAGCCCTCAACACTGAGGAAGAGGGATTTCATGGATGAGACACCTGCCACCTCAGTAGTGAGAGAACACTGGGCATGGCCAACATTTTCTCTGAGGGTCCCAGTGCATTAAACCTCAGGGCTCACAGTGGTGACATTCTAGATAATGCTCCTTATTTAACCACCTCCCTTCCCTATCACATTGTTCCATCTCCCGCTGGGAATGTGTTTCCTGGGGTTGCCTTCCAAATAAACTTGTTCTCAAATCCTTATGTCATGGGATGCTTCTGGGTGAACCTAGACCCAGACAGCCCCAGAACATGGGCTGGGTGACTCCCTGTGAGTGACATTAAGTTGCTCCTACTCCATTATTTTTAGTCGTTTGCTAATATTATGTCTATAACTGGAGTCAGCATCCTATTGCCTGTGGGCCAAATCTGGTCCACCACCTGTAACTATAAATAAAGTTTTATTAACACACAGGCATCCCGTTTGCTTAATGTGTGGTCTATGGCTGCTTTCCCACAATGACAGTGAAGTCAAACAGTTAGCTAAAAACTATATGGTCCAAAAAGTTTAATATTTACTGTCTGGTCCTTTACAGAAAACATTTCCCAACCTTTGTCCTAAAAGGGAAAGCAACCCCATATTTAATCAGTCTTCTCTTTTAGACATTCTCACCCAAGTTAGAAATTTTGGGTTTTTTGTGATCTGTATTTTTTTTTTTTGAGTGTGTATAAAATTGAACTGCATTCAACTTTCTTGTAGTTAAACCTTTGCACGTGTATGTCATTATCGTCTTTAGAAGAATGCCTCAGAAAGAACTATTAGATAAAAAGCTAGTTGCATTTTTAGGCTTTTGTGTCTATAATTATATTTCTTTCTAGAAAGGCTGTAGTAACTGACCCTTCCACCAGGAGGGTTTTAAAATGCCCATGTGAGGGTTAGAAATCATTTATTTCCAAGTGTCAGTTCATTTGAGAGACTCAACCAAGCCCATCTCCTCCAGACCACACAGAAATAACAATGATGATGAGGATGGTGATTTTCTGACACCTACTATGAAATAAGAGTGGTGTTTGGTCTGTTATATCGCTCAGCACTGAGCCTCGCCACAGTCATCTGAGATTAGTACTAAACGCATTAACAGATGAGGAAGATAACTCAGAAAGCTTAAGTAACTTGCCCAATGACACACAGCATAGTGTCTGCATTAGTTTCCTGGGGCTACTGTACTAACTGGCCACAAACATTAAAATAGCAGAAACTTATTGTCTTAAGTTCTATAGTGTGAAATTTAGATATTAGCAGTACTGTGCTCCTTCTGATTGCTCAGAGAGGCAGGAATCAGAAAAATCTCTGGACAAGATGGTCAGAATGACACCCGTCCTACCAGGAAGGCAAACTCAGTGATTTAAGGGGCTGACAATTAAAGAGCAAAGTGGGTGAGAACAAAGCAGAGTAGGTTCATGCCTCCTTAAAACCAGACAGAAGATGGGACCACTGAGAGGCCTGGAAAGGAGCAGTCGGGAGCAGAGCCAGGCTTCTGACTGCACTGTGGTCAGGACCCTGGGCATGTAGCAGGACCACTGGCACAGAGGAAGTTAGCATAGGTCAGGGGCCTCTAAGAGGGAGTCGGTCGTTTATGCAGTTACCCAACTTTTTCTGAGGGCTCCCAGCCCTGATGAGAGAGAGAGAGAGAGAGAGAGAGAGAGAGAGAGAGAGAGAGAGAGAGAGAAGGACACAGAGACAGAGACAGGGACAGACAGAGAGAGAGAAGACCTGTTCTGTTTTCTCAAGGAGCACGCAGTCTGAGGGAGACCAGAAGACCAGATCAGGGGCCAGTGACCAAAGGGAACCAAGGGAAGCTCTACTCATCTGTCCTCCTCCCAGTCTTCACCTTGACTGTGACTCCATTCCTACCTTTGTCCAAGTGAGCAGCCTGGCTACGAGTTCTGCCAGGAAACTCGGGAGCCATTGGAGTTTATTGGGTGGAGGAAGTGCTATGATGAAAGTGATGCTCTAGGTTGTAAGAGCTGGCGAACAGGATGGTTGGGAGTGGGAGACGGCAGGGTGTAGCCACAGAACTCTTTATCTGAAGAAGTGGCCCATCGTCTTACATAAGAACTCCTCAAGACCTAGTTCAAGAAAGCCTTCCTTCATTGAAAAAGCAAGCTGGCTTTCAATGACGTGGGAAAAACTGCTCACTGTAGCATGTTACGTCAACATTATGTTATGTTATCATGTTACGGCGCCATTTCACAAATATCAATTGTGTGCCAGCTACTACCCTGGGGATACTGGACACGACAGATAGTCTTGCCCTCGTAGAGCTCACAGTCTGGGAGAGGGACCAGACAAGCACCCAAGCACAGGCAAGGCAGACAATTAAAGAAAGTATGAGGGCAAGAAGTGGTACCCAACTCAGACTGGAGGGTCAAAGAGGCAACATCTAAATGGAATAGGATTTGAGAGATGGGCAGAAGTTAGCTCAGATAAAGAAAAGGGGAGAAATATTCCAGGCAGAAGAGACAGCATGAGCAAAGGTCTGGAGGATGTAGAGAAGACAGTACTTTCTAGAAAGATCAGGAACAGAAATAGGGAGAGGGGGCATCTGAGTGTTAGGAGATAACCAGTATACACAAGATGTACATGTATTATCATCTTGGTTTGTAAACTCATAGATGCTTTTATGCAGCCCCAGTGCAAAACAGCACAAGACACCAAAGTGTTCACAGAGACTACATCTGTCTGTCTTCTTCACGCTTGTCTGTAACTGTCAAATTTTCTACAAGGCACATTGTAGCAGTCATCTTTGGATCACAAAATGCTGCCTAACAACCAACCACAATATCTCAACAGCATGTAATAAGAGGCATTTCTTTAGCTCATAAGTTCAAGATTGGATGAGAGCTGGCGGCTGGCAGGTTGAGCTCAGCAGGGCTGGCTCAGCTCTTCCTTGTCATCCTTCTTCTGGGATCTGTGGGTTAACCTGGGCAAGTTGCACTTATGGCGATGGCAGAGGAAAAAGAGAACATGCAAGGTCCCTGAAGGCTTGGACTCAGAACTGGCATGCTGCCACTCCTACCTCATTCTACCAATTCATACCAATGCAAGTCACATGGGTGAACTCAAATTAGGAAGGGGGAAACATATTCTGTCCCTTTGGTGCAGGGGAACTGCAATGCTATGTGATGAAAATCGTGGATATAGGGAGCAGTGAGAAATTGGAACCAATGATGTGACGATATACACGAGCCCTACAGGAATGTTATTTGAAGGAGAGGGAGAAGGAGGGGAAGAGGTGGAGGAGAAGGATAAATGAGTGAAAGGCAGTGTGTTGATTCAGACGTTTTCATCAGCCAGAACTAAGGAAGCAAATCCAGATCCAAATCTTGAGAGCTCAAGAATGATGAGAGGAGAAGACAGAAATCAAACTAAAACCCAGCTTTCTATTAGGGAGACATGGGCACCCCTGGTACCTCAATTTAACCATCTCTGAAATGGGGATGAAAGAGTCCCTGAGTTACTATTTATAGACCTCTCAGTGTAGTGCCTGGCATGGAACAAGCACAACGTAAGTAGTTTTTAAACATAAATATAAAGTGAACTGGACATTACGCCTTCATTTTCCTCAATTCTGCATTGACCCTGTATAAAAAGAAATATTCACCTCCATCCAGCCCACAGCTTTCCTCCCAGCTCTTTACCTAGCATCTTGCAAACTGCTTTTCTTTTTCCGCAAAATAAATATATCGCTTCCCTCCGGCAAAAGAGAAATAAAAGCAGTTCCTTAATGCATAAGAAGAAAGTATGGAAGAAATTCCAGTTTGATGGTCTACAGGTATGTTTGTTTGGACTGGCGCATATAAATCAGTGCCTGGCTTACATCAGATTATCACAGCGGAGTGGGCTCTGCGCTGATTGCGTCTTTACAATCTGTTTACGAGGAGGGCTGAAATGAAGCGTTCTGGAAGGGGTTGCTGCATAAGCCTTTAAAAGTTTTCGTAATTGCTCAGCCCAGACCGTTCCGTTCTTCACTGGGAAATCCATCCTCATGGGAGTGATGGGGTTAGGGAACGAGAGTCTTTCCTGCCAGCTTCCCAGCAACCCCTGAGCCCCGAGCGCTGGCCCACACCACCCAGGGATAGTCTTGGGAGCATGTAGGAATCTTTTCATCTGTTGTTTTGCCCTGGATATATATGAGTGTGTCTGAGAATTTAAAAATTACCCTACGTGCATGTCTAATGTACTCTGGTTAGCTCTTTGGTCTCAACTGCCTCCTCTCCAAGCATTTATGACCCCACTCTTTCCATGAAGCATTTCTTGTCTTCACTGCATCCTCAGGACCTTTGCACGTGCTGTCCCTTCTGCCTGGAACACTCTTCACCTCTTCTTTAGCTGAGCTAACTTATGCCCGTCTTGCAGGTTGGATGTCGCCTTCTATGACTGCAGTCTTGCAGGGTTGCTGGGATGAGCTGAATTGTGTCCTTCTCCCCCTCCACATTTCCCCAATTCATATGTTTAAGTCCTAACCCTTAATACCTCAGAATGTGACCTTATTTGGAAATAGGGTTGTTGTCAATAAAGTTAGTTAGGTTAAGATAAGCTCATACTACAGTAAGTGAGTCTCTAATCCAAAACGATCACTGCCTTTATAAAAAGGGGAAATTTGGGAACAGAGACACACACAGGGAGAACGCCATGTGCAGATGGAGGCAGAGATCAGGGCGATGCTTCCACAAGCCAAAGAATGGCAAAGATCGCCAGCAACCACCAGAAGCTGGAAGAGGGGCCTGAACAGATTCTCCTTCACGACCTGAGAAGGAACCAGCCCTGCCAACACCTTGATCTCAGACTTCTGGCCTCCAGAGCTGTGAGAGAATAAAGTTCTGCTGTTCAAGTCGCCCAGCCTGTGGTACCTTGTTAAGGCAGCTAGTAAACCAGCACAGGGATCATCCTCCCACCCCCCTCTTACTGCCCAATGCCCATTTGAGAAGCCCCCCTCAGCGGATGGTCAGTGGCCTCAGCTCTCAAGTGGGAATCAGAGAAGGTGACTGAGAATGACAAATGGAAAACAAAACAGGAGGAGTGTGGCGTCAGCAGCACTGGGAGCGGGGGTAGGGATGATCTCTGAAGAAGTTGCCGTGGGCTTGGGAGTAATGCTGTGTACAAGCGTGAACATGTGACACATGGAGTGTTTTTCAAAGACTGTTTATTATGTAAATCAGGGGTCTCAGACTCAAATCTCTATAATGGACAGGCAAGTAACTTAATTGGGTCAGAATAATTTCTCTTACAGAAATATGTATTAGCTTGGGAGAGGAATAATGGTTATTTGTAAATGTGCAATACATCATTTTTTTCAAAGACTTTTATTATATAGAACAGGGTCTCAGGTCAGATATACAAGGGCCAAGGGATGTCTACGGGGAATGGGAGGGAACAGCCCATGGCTCCAGGGAAAACCCAGAACTGAAAACGTGCAATTGTATAGAGAAACCATTTGCTCGAGGAAAGTCTGGTTTCCTAGGTGAAGTCTTCAGAGGGGTGGTCCCAGGGACACAGGGCAGCTAGGAGTGGCTGCCCAGGCCAAGTGGTGTTCGAGCACATTGGCTAACAAAGAGCCTGCCCCTTTTCCTCGGACTAGAGAAAGCCTCAGGAGGGTGCTGATGATTCTTCAGCACCCAGTGCTTGCCAGTCCCGCTTTGTACCAAGGAGAGAGTGTAACTGGAGCTTTAGCTGACATCTGCTTCCTGCTCAAGAAGCATGTTGTCTTGACACATTTATTTTTGAGAGTCACCTGTCTACCTGTGGCAGGTATTCCAGGTGTGCTGTGTGCAAATTTACTTAAAACTTTTAAAAATAAATTTATTGTAGTAAAAGATGAATGCACTTAAACAAAAATATTAGTAGAGATGCTTAGAACAGGAATCATGAGCGTGACATGCAGAGGCTGGAGTTCAGGAAGGGTGGGTGTGGTGGACAAGCATTGAAGTGAGAGTCAAGTAGAGGCGGCGCTGGCATGCGCTTTCCCCACAAGGATGCTTAAGTACAGAGAGTCAAGTAACAGGCTCTAGAATGAGATATGAAGGAAAGGGTTGACTCCAGGTCTGTCTGGGAGGTCACCTCTCTACTTACCCCCCCCTCCCCCTCCCACAGGCTACCTGTTCACCTGGTTGCATTACCTGACAACATCACCCCACTTAGAACCCCTAACTGAAATCTTCCATGAAGGGAGCACTCTGGAGAAGCTCTCTTCTTGTTTCTTATGGCTTTTTTTTTAGACCATTTATTTTTCAGCCACAAAAAAAAAGGACGTCATGACATGTACAGGGGATGCTGTGGGGGTTTCCTAAAGACACAGCAGTCTAGAATACCTTCTTTACAGATGAGTGTGTTAGGGCAACACAATTTGGGCCAATGAGTTGCAAGCAGAGTCGCAGAAGGTTCGGATAGACTGTTTATTTGACCTTCCTTACTTTCCTACTTGCTACCTGGAACATAGGCACGATGGCGGAGATGGGGCAGTGATTTTGATGCTATGAGGAAACAATAAAGGAAGGTCCAAGAACATTGAAAAGATCTCAATTCTGATAGTTTTGTACTAAACTAATGCTACCTGATGTCACCTCGGGGTTTCTCAATACTTGAGAAAACTGATACACCAAGTGTTTTTAAACCACTGTTTCGGGATTTCTGTTAGTAGCATTTGAATGCAGTTGCTCAATGAAACTCTATCAGCGGGAGGTCCTGGTGGCTGACTCTCCAGGACAGACCCTGCCAGGGCTTTTGCTTTACCCACAGAAACTCGCTGTTGGAAGCGCTCTTCCTCCTCTAATCAGATAAAGAATGTTCCAGTTTTCTAGGGACCCACAGGCCGTTGGACTCAGTCCATGTCCCTCTCTGTCATCAGCAAGCTCCTAACCCTGCATGGAAAGGTCTAAAATGACAGTCTTTAACTTACCACTTTGTGAGGGAACATTCTCTGTTGACCACATCTAATCTCAGCCAGGAGGACAAAAACTGGCATCCAGTGTGGCCCGTTGCTCAGTGGAGAGAAAAAAAGAATTTGTAGGAAAAAGAATCTGCCTCTCACTCAATTCCAAGAATGAAAAATTAGTCCCAAATCAGATTATTATTCCAGATATGCAACAATAAGGGGGCTGGTCAAGTGAACGATGGTATATCCATATAGCTGAACTTTATTCATTTAAAATGATGCCATAAAAATACATAATGCTTGCAAAAATGTTTGCAATACATTGAGTGAGGGAAAGGGTTATAAACAGCCATGTGGAATACAGATCTTATTTTAAGGATACACACAATATTCATGACACACACAAAAAGAACTAAAAGAGAGTTGCACCCAAAGTGTAAAGGAGTTTTCCTTAAGTAGTGGCTTGTAAGTGATATCTTCTTTTTATTGTTTGTCTCCACATTTTCTTGCCTCCATAAAAGAGAGAACGCAGATGGTATGGAAGCGCCTCTGCATTCCCACTCAGCTGAGTGGATCTGATTTCAGCTGTAAAGGGGTCAGCTGAGTCCCTGGCAAAATTTTATTTTCCACTATTATCCAAATAGAATTGGCTAAATATACTTTTAACAACAGCATTCTTAGGGTGGTGCATGTTCCACCTTCTCCACACACACACACACACCCTTTTTTTTTTTCTTGAAAAATCCCCTTTTACAGAGGCTTTCATTCTGACACACTCAGTAAAACCTGATTCGAGACAGTTGCTTTCCCCTCAGTCTGACTGGTTCCTCTTAGTCATCTCAAAAGAGCAGTGATTACCTCTTCAGATCAAACCATCAGAGAAGCATTTATAGAGCACCAGATGTTTGCCTTCCATGAATAGCTCCCAGAAAGTCTTCCAGGACATCACCATCTCTTTTTGAGGAAGAATGTTAACAGCCAAGGAGGAATAAAAGAACTGAGAGGAAAACTTAGGACCACCACAACCAGTAGGATCTTTGCGGCAAGCTCCAGAACCATCTACAGAAGATGACGGTGCATCTCAATAAATCAGAGTCTCCTTTAATGACACTGGCAGGCCTGCGCCTATTTTTAAAAGTTTATGACCCTGGATTTGCGAGTAAAACCAGCAAGGCATTGCCCAGAACTGTGCGGAGCAAGGGCATTTTAAGTTTCCATCTCACTCCCGACTAGCAATCCATCATGATAAGAAGGGGCAGGGAGGGAGGGAGCCAGGCTCCCCGCGGCCTCCTGGCTGGTGAAGCTGTTTAAGTGGCAGGCACCGCAAGCCCAATCCATTAACCAAAAAAGGGCGCTCCGGCCAGAGCTATTTCTAGGTCCCGGCAGGCAGGGCTCTGGAAAGCACTGTCTTGTGGATTCCCCAAACAGCAAGTCTCAGGCGGCGTCGCCAACACAGACCAAAATTTCTCCTCCAAACTAACCTAGAGAGACGCAAGTATGTATACACTATACACGCTGCCTTAGTGGGTCTCCTGTATTTGTGTCCTAGGTCTGCCATTACAAAGAATCACAGACGGGGGCGGGGGTGGAGGGGAAGGCGGGGGACTGAAAGCAACAGGAATTCATTCTTTCACAATTCTGGAGGCCGAAGTCCGAAATGTAGGTGTGCTCCCTCTGAAGGCTCAAGGGAAGTCACCTTGTTGCTCTCCCCACTTAGGAAATCCAAGGGTTTGGGGACCTCTGCTCCAGGAACAGGAACAAAAGCCAAAAAATGTATTTTTTATTATAAATCACAGTATCACACAACTGAAATCCACAGAGACCTCTGTTCAAGTGTATTTTCAGAAAACCCAACATGTCAAGCAGATTGAAGCTGGTGGCGGAGGAAGGTGGAGGAAGGTGGAGCACAGCCCCGCCCCAGAAGCTTCTCCTCCAGGAAGCTGCCCTGTGTAAGGGCCTTTGGTCCCCTGGCCAGCAGAGGTGAACGAGACCAGGAAGAGGCCTTCACAGCTTCTTATTCTGCCACCAAGCAGCAATTATGTCTCGGTTTCCTTGTTCCATCTTACCTCAAATCTTCAAGTTTGTATTTAAGGCCCACCTGAGCTCACTGACAACTATCAAGCAAGGCAAAACAAAGTAGGTGGGTAGATAGAGACAAAAAGATTTCATGTATCTAAAAAAAAACCCCCAAAAACCAAAAACCAAAAACCAAAAACCAAAAAACAAAAACACAAATAAATAAAACCAATACACCAAGCACCTAAACTGAAATTTAAAAATTACATACAGTAATGATCTTTCAGTTGTCTTGACCTCATTCACTTCTAATAACCTGAGCATATAAATAAAGTCAAAGATTGTCTAAATTGACATTCAGATTCATTTCAAGTGAGTTTTTCCTAGGCTGATAAATAAAATACTTAATTTTAAAATCAATAACACATGTACTGCCTTGTGACCTATTTTTTTTCTTGTATATATTTGTTCTATAACTATGTTTCGTAAACATTTTTTATACCTTTAAGTATTTTTTAAGAACATGATTTAAAACATCTCTTTGTGGGCATGGCCCATCTTTTATTGACCCAATTCCCAGTTAGTAGTTGTTTATGTAATTGCCATTTTTCCCCAGAATATATAAATAATGCTGTAGTGAAAAAAATATATATATATATTTGCAGACACATCTCTGAGTATTTCCTTTAAATCAATTCCTACAAATATAATGACTGCCTTAGAAGGTATACATACAATACCCTTTGTCAAATTGCCTGCCATAAAGATTTTATCAGCTTACAGTCTCACTAGCAATACATAAGAGTAATTTTCTCTGAAATATCATACTGAATATATAATTATTTTTAAAAAAAGCCTTTAGCCAATTTTGTAGGAAAAAAGAAAGGACATCTGTGTTTCTGTTTGTTTTCTTAGATTGCTACTGCAGGTAGGTGTTTTTCTAGGTTAGTTGGCCATTCGAATTTTTTTTATTTTGAATTGCTTGAGAGTAGTTATTGCTTTTTACTGTTGTGATAATTGCCTTGAACTTATTGATTTACAAGTGTCATTTGCCTACTAAGAATTTAATTTGCATTAGCCCTTTATTAGAACTCATCTCTTCTTAGTCTTCAAGAGGCCAGTTAGAAAGTCAGACCATCTTTCATGGATGTCGTTAACATTTTCATCAATTTGTTGGCTTTCTAATTTGATAATGGATTAATAAAAAGACTTAACATGGTCAAATGCATTTATCTTTTTCTTTAAGATTTCTTTCTCTACCTATAAACTTAAAAAGATAGCAAATGTGGGGAAAATGAGTAACTATTAAATTGGGCAAACCCATCTTAATCCAAGAATGAAAGAAACGAGAGCGGTGACATTGTAAACTTCTGTTCTAGAAAGGGAAAGCTCAGCTTGGCTTTTAGGCTCTGCCAGGTTCAATGCATTTTGTTCACTGCTAACCTTCTCTGCCTGGGTAATGAGTCTGTGTTTAAAGAATGCCCTCTCAGATTTACTTGATGCAGCAGTTGAAGTTGTTATTCTAATATAATAAGAAATTCCACCCCCGTCCCATAATCAGGGCATCTTTCTAAACATATCCACTTGGAGAAATTCAGAGCTCAGTCCCAGAGGCACATAAAGGAAAGGACCATTAGCTGCTTGAATACTTAAACCGCTTCCCCGTAACTGTGGACTAGCAGTGAAGGGCATCAGTGTCCTGAGATGTCAGCATGACGTTCTGTAAGGTGGGCGTCAGACCACCTTGTAACAGGATCCTTGATAACCTGACCTCTGACCAGCTCCTCATGTTTCTGATTCAAAGGGCCCAGGCGAAGCCAGGAATCTATGTCTTCAGCAGTATCCCCAAGTGCTTCTGTCCCTGGTGATTCATGGTCTATATTTTAAGAACCCCTTTCCTAGCCATATTCTTTATTTTTCAGCTGAGGGAAGGGAAGCTGAAAGTAAGAGAGCACTTGCAGTTTATCACAGCCAGAGTGGGGGCCAAATTCAGTCTGGCTGCTGATGTCTCATTTCAAGTAGAGCCTTCCCTGGCCCCCACCAGTGTGAGAACCAAAAGCCTCAGCATATCTCCTGGTATAGTTCTGGGGGGCAGGGGTCCAAGAAAGACTCTTTCCTTGCCTCTTCCAGCTTCTTCTGGCTGTTGCTGGCGATCCTTGGCATTCCTTGGCTTGTAGCCATATCTGCCTTCATTGTCATGAGCCTTCTTCCTGGGACCTCATGTCCTTCTCCTCTATGTGTGTCTCTCTCTGTGTCTCTCCCCTTCTTAAAAGGAGCTCAGTCATACTGGATTAAGGGCCCACCCTGCACCATTAGGACTTCATCTTAACTTGACTAATTATACCAGCAAAGACCCTAGTTCCAAATAAGGTCACATTCCAAGGTTATGAGAAGGACGTGAATTGGGGAGGAGGTTGGACACTATCCAACCCAGTGCATGTGGTCAGAGAACAGTCTAATTGTGGAGAGGGATAATCTAGGGAAGGATCCTTGATCAAAAATGCCCATCAGAATCACCAGTAGGGCTCTTTCAGATTGTACATGCTTGTGCATGCCCAGCCCCACTGAATCAAGATCTCTAGGCCTGGCATGTGGGTTTAAAGTACTTTCTTGGAAATTTGGATGTGCAACTGTGAGCGCCCCTCCTTAGAGGAGTTGCCACTGGAGGCAGCTGCCAAAACAGGAACTATGTTTCTCAGCCTCTTGCATCTAAGGCAGCCCTGGGACAAGTTCTCATGGTGACATGTGAGTGGACATGACTGGAGTCACTCTCCAGTCAAGGTGGCTCAGAAGTGGGTATGCCTGCTTCTTTCCTCTTTCCCCCAACTGCCAGTTGAAAGAGGACCATGGAGGCAAGAGAGTGGTAGAACCACAAGGTCAAGGATCCTGGGTCCCTGAATGATCTCATGGAGAGAAACAGTGACAGACCTATACTATCTGCACACGACTCATGCATGAGCAAGAAATGACCTTTTACTGCCTTGAAACGTGGGGGGGATAGTTGTTACAGTAGCTAACAAACATCGTAACAAATACACAGTTCCAGTTGGGAGCCACAGGTCTGAAAAGACTTGAACCCTCCGTGTTTCTGTCCTCCCCGCATCCTCTTCCTATCACCTTTGGGTGACCTTGAATTTGAATAAGTGACTAATTTTTTGTTTCTTTAACAAAATAGAAATCAAATTCATTTTCTACCAACCTTAAATAGGAGCCTCCTTCTTAAAGTTCTCCTCGAATTGAATAACAGGAAGACGCTGATGATCCTGAATCATTTCCATTTTGTCTTGGCTGCCAGAAAGTTCAGAGTAAAATTTTATGTTTAATTAGAGCACCTAACGCATTCCAGATTCCTGGAAATCGGTCTTTCTGCTTCTAGCTGATTTCTGAGCTGCCTCTAACTGTGCATTCTCATGGTTCGTGCGTGTGTGAAGATTATAAGTGAGCCCCAATCCCTTTTTACATATGGTGGCTGATAAACAATAAAGGTGTACACACATCCATCATGCATTCACAACTGCTACACACTGATGATGGAGGCCAATAGAATCATGTCAAAATGGAGATTATCTTTTAAGATTAACTAATTAATTAATGTAACAAGTAGGTTTTGATTTCCTGCCAGGACCTGGCAATGTGCCAGGCACCCAGGACGATATGCAGACTGAAGCTTTTTGCCAGCAGGGAACTTGTGGTCTGGTAGGGGAGACAGGTGTGCTCATGAATAATTATAATATCAGGTGAGAATAATAATATAAACGCCATGTAATACCGAATAAGCAAGTGTGAGTCTGTAGAGAAGAAGGTCTCCAATTTGAACTGGAGGCATTAGAGAAAGTGTCACAGAGCATTGACAGATAACCTGGGTTTAATGAGATTAAATACAACATTGGCAGGTGGGAGGTGGGGGCAGTTTTGAACAGAAAGAACAGCCAAGACTGAGAAAACAAGAAAACAAGAAAACAAGAAAACAAGATTCCATCTTAAGGAATCTTTTTGTATTTTGTTTTTCATTCCTCTGCTCCAACCAGCGATCTCCTTTTCATTATTATTGTTATTTTGTTGTTGTTGTTTTCTACTTCGTGTAAGGTTACTGAAAATATTCACCATGTCCTGGCATGGTATTCTGAATTTTTCCCTAAGATGAAATCAAAATTCTCCAGTCTTGAAGGTTCCGACCTTCGGGAACTTGATGGAAGTCTGACATGTTTCACTTGGCAAGGGGTTGGGTTTTCTTCCCATGCCAACAATAAGAGAGTAAGATAATGTTAGTTTCAGATCCTGATTCTTCAGAAAATGCCTCCGGCGTTGCACTTTCTGTAACATAATGGAGCGAACAGGACAGTTCCAAGAATTGTGCTCCAGGGTCCTCGGGGACTCAGGGCCCGTTTATAATTATCGTGGATGAGGGTTCAAAGACCCTGTTCCTTAGCACCTAGCCCTCCCCCACGCCCCCAGAAAAATGAAACAACACAAAACTGGCTAAGAAAATCTCCTTTGAAAGGGTTGCTTATGCCAGAGAAATACAAAAAGTTAAAGAGAATTCTTTCCCATGGGCACTCACACTGCTCACGCAGGACTGGATGTGCAAAAATGCACACTTTCTATGCTGCTGTTTCCAGAATTGTGGGTGGGGGGTGAAGAGGAGGAGGATTTAGGTCTGGCACCAGAAGGCCTCCTGATGCATATTTGTAAGTCTCTGTATGAAGATTAAACCGTGCAGGAGCAGGAAACAGAAGTGAGAGGAAAAGACCCAGGTTCTTCAGCTGCCTCCCATCTCCACAGCCATCCCTACCCACTGTGCGCCCAAGGACACCCTCATGGCCTTCAACTCCTCGGGGTGGGGATGGTTTCCCATTGTCCTTCCCTCTGCTGTCGGTGTACCCCTCCCTGACCCCAGCCCTCATCCAGGCTCCCTGGACTTGGACAGCTGTTCTTTTCCAGGTGGCCCCACTGCCATCTAACTGTGTGTGGCCCATCTGTTACCCTCAGTGCAGTGGACTTGACTGTGTTTCTGCCAGCATCTTTGGAGTGTGGCACACAGAGGGGAGCATGACTGGTGTTTGATGAATTAATGAATGAGTGAATGAATGAATGAGTGACCAAACAAGGGAAGGCAAGAGTAGGAGATGCTGCCGGTGCCCCCCACCAACACCCTCATGATAGGCTGATGACTTCTTTCTATGATTCTTCAGCCAAAAAACTTGCCTGGGTATCTCCACTCCAGTCATTGATGGTCCTTCCCTCCATTCAGTCCAGTTTCTAGGTGGAGAAAGACTCACTGCCTAAGCATGAGTCACGGTCCAGCGCACAGTACGAGGAGGGCAGGACACCATGATTGTACAGGACATTTTTATTGGAAGAAATAATTCCTCTCAAAGGAAAGTCATAGTGGAAGGATGCTTTGCAGCCCAGAGACATTGATGTGCACCAACTCAAGGTCATGTAGCAAGTTCATTCATTAGTATATGCATTCATTCAACTCTTCCTTGTTGAGCATCTACTATGGGCTGGGCACTATGCTAGGACTTGAACTCAGTCACCTGCCTCTGTAGTTTCTCTATACCTCTATGCCCTGGGGTCAGGTTCTGGAGTATCCTGCATCCTGGACCCTGTGCAGCTTAGTAAGAGGTGTGGGGTGTGCCCATTACCAGTAAGGCACTAAGTCACTGAGGCAAACTGACCCTGTGACCTCAGCCAGCAATGTCCCCTTTCCTCCCTTGTCAACCCTATGACAAGTCTCACTAATTCCTCAAGCAGAGCCTCATCACATGAAGTCTGTCCAGTGGAGAAATCACTGACAGACTCAACATCATCCTTATCTGACCTCTGATGACATTCTCAGGGTCATGACCCCAGCAATACCTGGCCCAAGGAGTGAGGTCTTAAGGAGACTGATGGGACCCCAGCAAGGGGCTCATATATCATCCCAGAAAGAGCTGTCTTCTTTGTATATTTCACACCAATCTGGGAGGGGCCAGGGAAGGAAAAGTGGATCTTTTGGAAAAGGAGCAAAGATAATAAGGCAAGAGGACCAGGCTTTTCGGAACTTTCTCATTAATGAGGAATGTCTAGAACATAGGTTGATGGGCAGACACTGTGGGTCGGTCTGCAGGTGCCCTCCCCATGGACCTCAGTGCCTCTTTTAAGAGGGAGGTTCGTGGTGAGCACTGGGAGACACACACATAAATGTCTATACACCCTGGACCTTGGGAGGCCCAAAGGATGCATGATGTCCTTGCTGTGAACCCATAACTCCAGGTAACTTGGAGGGAGCCTTCTGGCCATGTTAGAAAAGCTGGAGTTTTTTTTGTCTGCACAGAGCCAAGGAATCCATGGCCCACAAGGCTAAGGAGCCGCAGGGTTGGCCTCTATATGGTGTGGGTGGATAGATAGGAAAAGCTGACTCCATGCATCCTAGAAGTGCAGTGGAAAAAGCTGGCTCTTTGGTGTCCAGCAGACCTGGTGTTTCACGCTGGCCCTACTTTTCTCTAACCCTGTGGCCTTGGCTGACTTCCTCAGCTTCTTGGAACACGAGTCTTCTACTACCCTGGTCACTGGCCTCCACCTGGACCTACAACATTGCCTCTGGCAGGAGGAAGTGGGGGGAGAGATCAGAGCTACAGTTTAGAGCCAGAGTTGAGCTTGATTTCTTTGATGTTGAGCTCATTTGTGCAAGGGTCATGACAAACAAAACAATAGTGCTCCCCAGAACTGCAGTTAGAGGGGTGCAAGCAAAGCACGCAGCATACACAGCGCCTGCATAAAATAAGACGCTCACTTCTGGTTGCCTCATCTATAAAATGGGGCAATAATTCCTCACTTTTCAGAATGTTATGTGACCCCGTGGGAAGCACCCGCTTCACATGTGGGAAGTACTTGATAATGGGCAGTTTCCTTTTCTTCCTGTTCTTACTTGTCCTAATTGCCTTAATTCTTAATGACCTTCAATAGTCAAGAAGTCCTGTCAGGTCCCTGTGGAGCCCACAGATACTTGGGTGGCCAGCCAAGGCCTTCTCAGCTCAGATATCCCCATCATCAAACCAGAAGGCTTTTTCTCTACTCATCTTTGGTGACTCCCTGAAAATGAGCTTGTTAGGTGAGTTTTATTCTGTATGAGTGTCGAGGAGATATACCACTGTGTAAATGAGATCCTTTTCGTGCTTCTCCCTACCAATAAAACTCAGTGAAAGATGACCATTCCCAGGCTCTCTTGCAGCTAGAGGTAGTCATGTGACACTGTTCTAACCAGTGAGGTGTGAGCAGGGAATGGTTGCCTGGAAACTAGTGCTTTCTGTATCTTACTTCCTGCCTCTTTCTGCTTCACAGGCAGACATAAAGGCTGCAGCTCTGATGCTGTCATTTAACATAGCACCCTACAACTCTCTTTTCTTAGCCCCTGATACTGTTTCATTTTCTGTCAATGAAACTAATTCATTTGTGACTTAGAATCATTCATAAACCATTTTTGCTGGATTTCTGTATCATTTGCAACAAAGTGCTATGTTTGAATTATAAACATGGTCACATTTGGTCATGACAAGAGGTACCATGTTTTAAACCTCTATTTCATGTCTCACACTCACAGAAAAATGCAGAAATCATAAATGTACAGCATGATGAATTTTTACCAATTAAACACACCCAGGTAACCAGCACCAAAATGCAAAACAGATATTACTGGCCCTCAGAAACTTTTCCTTCTTTGTAACTCTTCCCCAAATGGGCCATCACTATCTTGACTTCCAATTGAATGGATTAGCTTTGCCTGTTGTTATGCTTTTATTTCAATGACTCTTACAGCATGTGTTCTTTTGTTTCTGGTTGCTTTCGCTCAACATGATGCAGATGAGATTCGTCCATGTTGGTGCCTGTGGTTATGAATCTCCCATTCTTGTTGCAGTTTAACATTTCATTGCATCGACACACCACTACATATTCGTTTCCAACAGCTGCCTAAGGTTTTAACATGTGAGTGCATCATGCTTTGCTGAACCGGTCCCCTTTTGATGGACCTGAGAGTCTCCATTTGGGGGTAATCACAAGCAATGCAGCAGTTATACTCCTGAGCACACACCTTGGCGCACTTTCACGAATTCTTAACTTGTCTTTTATCTACCTCTGAATCACTGGTCCTATTAAAGAATCATATAACCCTTTTATAGTGAAAAAAAATCCAATAAAATACATTCAAGTTGCTAAAGCACCCCAATAGCAGAGTGGGGCCATTCACTCCCTCAGTCTCCTGTCTCCAAAAAGCACTGTCTTCTCCCTCTGCTGAGGCGGCCTCACAGCTCACAATTCTTCTAGTGCTCATCCCTCCTGTGTCTGGAAATGATTTGATATCCTCGTGAATTTTATAGGCTCTAAGCATCCATTAGCTGACCTAATCATTTTCAGAGACCTGAAAGTTATCCATAGTTCTGCCAAACCTTCACCCGTCGGAAATTGGAATGGGGAAGATTGCTTCCCCGTGGTCTGTATCTCCAGAGAGAATGGAGGGAAAGATCTGGTCAGACTCGTTTTCATTAAGAAAGAGAATTCAGGGGGCCTGAGGGGATTAATAAAAAAGGCTGTAAGGTGCATTGTTAAATAAAAACAAAAAATTTGTTTAAGGCAGGGTGTGTTACATATTCTGTCATGATAAATGGTGGAATCATTTGCATACACTTTAAAACAAACCCCTCTCCCCACCATTGAGGCCCCCATACACAGAAAAGTAGTTCTTTAAGGGGGCGTCTGATGTCACAGAAAAATCAGTGGCGGCTGAAAGGGGTTTGGGTTTTGTATATTATTCTCCTGTACAGATTTTCTAGCCATGGACATTGTAATAATTTCTAGTACAGTGTAACAATTTACCACAAACTTAGGGGCTTAAAGCAACACACACTTATTATCTCACAGTTTCTGTGAGTCAGGAGTCTGGACACTTCAATGGGTCTCTGCTCACGATCTCACAAGGCTGTAATAATGGTGTCAGCCAGGCTACATTCTCATCAGAGGCTCGACTGGGGAAAGCCTGACTTCTGAGCTCTCTCACGTTTTCGGCAGAATTCATTTTCTTGAAGCTGTGGAACTCGTAATGGCTTGCATTTTCAAGGCCAACAGGAGGAAGAGCCTTCACCATTGATGAGGTCCTCCATCTCTCTTTTATAGGCTCTCACCTAAGATAATCGGCTTTTTGATTAACCTGAAATCAACTGCTCAAGGACTTTGCTTACATCTGCAAAATCCTTTCGCCTTTGCCATCTCCTACTGGTTAGAAGCAGGTCACAGTTTATTCCCACACTCAAGAGGAAGGGCTCACAAAAGTGTGGATGTGGGGAAAGAAGTCAGGGAGCCATCTTAATTCTGTCTACCACACACATACATCGTGTATACTCAGGGAATGTTAATAGGAATGTTATCTAAGAAAATCGTTCATTGTCACATTTAGTGTTCTCTTTATATTTTTCTATATGCTTAAAAATTGATCATGCACTTTTCAAAGGAGTATTTTGCAATGCTCTCCCCACCTCACCTCTCTGTGTGTGAACAGTGGCACATTTCCTTCCGTACTTGTCTAATGCTTATATAATCAAATGTAACCCTATATACTCAAATTGAGATTTTATCCCTAATTTCTTTTTACCCAAATGAGATTAAATAATAAACATTACTCTGTACTTCAGTTTATTTTTCTCCTCACAGGAACAGCCTCCCTGATGCTTCTCTAACTCCTTCTTCTTCATCAGCAATGATACCCCACAACTTGGATGTGTCATGGCTCACCCCACTCCCCAGACAGGGGTGTCTTATTTGTGTCCAGGTTGTTTGGTTTATTTGTCCTTTTTTTTTCTTCCATGCCATATGATGCTGAAACAAACATCCTCATAAATACATCCTTACACCCTGAAGTACTTCCTTTCACAGGACAGATTTTCTGAGGAACGATTTCTGGGCCACATCTGTGCATATGTTGCATGTGGCTGTCTTCAAGATCACAGCAATCTGCATTCCCTTCAGCTCTGATGAACACACCCGTTTCTCCTCATTTTCTAGATTAAACAATTTGCCAAACCCGAATTCAAATCCTGGGGCAAATCACTTAACATCTCTTGGCCTCAGTTTCTTGTCTGTAAAAAGAGAAGAGTACCTGCATCATGGAATGGGTGTGAGGAATGTGTTAAACACAAGTTAGAACCCAGCCCTAAGCCCTGCACTCGCCCTGAATTGGTCAGTGGCAGCTACTCTGAGGAGTAAAAGAGCAGAAGCTAGCATTCCAAGATCTACACAAAGCGGTGTTCTTGTCATCCTTTGCCTTTTCTGAGATCATTTTGTTCAAGCCTGAATGGAAATGGGCTAGAAATACTGCATCCTCTAAATGTCAAGTCTCCCAGATCTCTGGGGACAGCAGAGCCATCAGTAACGCTATCGCTGCCATCAACACCATAATCCTCATTGTCGTGATAACCTCCATTGGTTGGGAAGTTCCCTTGCAGGAGGATTACTGGAAGGGTGCTGCCCTTCTTAATGAATCAGATAGGAGATATTTGGCTCTAAGTAGCAGAAACCCAATTCAAGGCAGTTTATACATATGATAAGGAAAATTGTCTTGCAGGAAGAAGTTTGGAGGCTTAGTGGCTTCAAGACTGGTTAATTCAATGTCATCATCATCAACCCATGTTCTTCCCTCTGGCTTATCTTCCATCCTCAGCATGTCAGCCTCTTTCTCAATGTTGTAAAATGGTTGCCAGGGTTCCAGCTATCGCTTGCAGATGCAGCCTTGTGCTGCGGAAGAAAACAAACCGTTTCTTCTTTGTGTCTCTTCCTAAGAACTAGAAAGCCTAGAGGTACTTTCCACTCAAGTGTCCATCACTGGTCTAGAGCCAGACAGATGTGCTCATCAGTTAATGATGCCTGTCTCCATCACCTCCCTGTAACTCAGGCTTCTCATCTCTAAAAGTTGATGGAATAGCATCTGTTTCTAAAAGCTATTGTGAAGATTGAATAAATTGCAAATGCCAGTCATACTCACAACCCTGGGAGTCCTTACTATTATTGTTGTCCCTATTGTTGTTGTTATTATTGCTAGCCTGGGGCAGTGTCTGGCTTCATAAATACTGGAGTTGCTGAGTGATTGACGGGAGGGAACTGTCACATCAGCAGGACCTGAGGAAGGGGAACGAGGTGTGGGAGAAGTGAGAGTTGACAAGCGGCCAGCACAAGACCACCCAGCACGCAGATGCAGGTCTGGACTTAGCATTCAGCAGTGAGTGATTCTGTGTCCTTCATGAAGACTCTGAGCCGGAGGGGCCCAGCCAGCTGCCCTCAGACCTTCTCTGCCTTTTGTTTTTTATCTGGCCAGGCCTCTGGCTAACACTCGGTGTCATTACTCTGCTTGAGACACTCAGGTACCAGCTCATTTGTCAATCAGCACTGAGCATTTCAGTTGTCAAAGCTGCTGAGATCTTTGTGCAGGCATCACCGCCTTCGAAGCTGAGAAGGCCCCCAGCTGCTCTGCAGGGAGCCAGCAGACAGAGGGGATGGCCCTCAGCGAGGGCTGACATTGGGGGTCCACAAAGCACTCCCTGAGCCAGGCTCAGGATCCACCACATAGGTATTTGAGGATGTAGACTAGGTCCTCAGGAACTGTTGCGCAGGACTGCAGCATGCAATTGAATCCTCACACTGAGCCACTCTAGCTGAGTGAAACGAGGCAAGTTACTCAACCTCTCTGAGCTTTAGTCTCCTTTTCCAAAAAAGCAAGTGTCATACCAACTGTGTTGAGTCCTTCCAGCCTTCGATTCTATAACCTGCAATGAGTAAGGGCAGCCCAGGAGGCAGGAAGGACGTGCAGAAGGGGTAGAAGACAGGACTCCAGCAGCAGCTCTAGCTGTCAGATCTTAGGAAGTCACTTTGTGTTCCTGGGCCTCAGTTTTCTCACATGAAATTAGAAACAAGGGAGGAGAGATTTAAACAAAGACACAGGGATGCAGAACAGCTGGGAGCAGGAGCAAGGCGAGCTCACGGTGCAGAGCGTGGTCTCGGAGCAACGGTGAGACTCTAGGAGGAAAATCAGGGAAAGGCCGGCCCCCAACCCCCATTTAGTCCTGTGTCACAGTCCACACTGCAGTCTACCCACCCCCAAGTAGCACAAGACTCATGTGACTAGTTCTGCCACATTGCCAGCTTCTTGTCATTGCCCCTTAAAAAAGAGAAAATTCCCGTCGTTTTAGGATTAAGTAATCAGCATGTCATTTATTTCTCCAAACCACAACTGCAGGGTCTGCTGAAGAGCTGGCACCGGCACCATGAAAGCACTGGGCCCGGAGGCTGAGACTGACTTAGACCCCAGGGAAGATGCAGGTGGTCCAATCAGCCAGGGCCCACCTCGCCTACTTGGCTGGCAGGTGCACTCCCTAAGCAGAGCCAGGAAGGGCTGGGCTCAGAGTGCTTTTGAAAGTCATCTCACCCACCGGACTCAGTTTTCATCTTCATAAAATCCTAAAGCAACAAGTCTGACTAGCACCATGCTTGAGAGCTCCTTATTGACCAGACACACTCGGGGCACTGACCTTCACTCTAGTATTTGTCTCTGCTATTTGTCTTCGTAATAGTCCTATGAGACAGGTGCTATTATCATCCTTTTTTACCCAGTTTTGGCAGCCAAGGTTCAGGGAGGTTGAGGAGCTTGCCAGTGGTCACACAGCAGCATGGGACAGCCCTGGGACCTGACCCAAAGCCTAAGCTCTTATAATTTTCATCTTGCCCAGTGGCCCAATGCTATTGAAAATTTTTCTCCAGCTTTATTGAGGTATTATTGACATATAACATTATGCAAGTTTAAGTTGTACACGTTCTGGCTCAATACACTTATATAAGGCAAAAAGATAACCACTACAGCATTAGTTAACACCCCACATAACACCCCACATAATACCCCACATCACCTCACATAATTACTTTTTTTCTGGTAATTATGGCAGCCCCAAACGCAGCCCAGGGTCTGAAGCAGGCCGGGAGCCACCATCGCTCCCACCACTGCAACACTGAGGCTGTGTGTTGCACAAGAGAACCTTGCAAAAGCTCTAAGACACCGGCTTACTGTTAGGGGTTATACTGAGGAGCCTTTAAAATACTTGGCACTCTGACACTGTCGCCTTACCAGAGAGTGGGACCTATGGCCTCCTCTTAAGTCTGGGTGGGCTTACAACTACTTCAACAGATTGAGTACAACAGAAGTGACACTAGGCCAGTTCAAGGCCTGGCCTTTAAGGAGACTGACATCCCTCTTCCGTCCTCTGGAAGCCCTGGAATGGCCAGTAAGGAGTCTGACCTCCCTGAAGCTGCTGTGCTTATAGAAGCCCAAGTTCACCAAGTAGAGAGGGAGAGAGCCAGCTGTCTGGTCCCTCCCAGCTCTTTCAGCCCCAGCTGCTCAATTGTTTCCATCAGAACCCCAAACACGTCAGAGCAGAGACAAACCAAACTAGCTGTATCTTTTCTGAAGTCTTGACTCACAACCTGGGAGATACGGTAATAAGTGGTTATTTTAAACCACTAACATTGGAGTCATTTGTTATGCAGTAATAGCTCAATTTAACAGTGAGCATTACCATCTCTGCTACAATCCACCTTTTTAGTTACCAATGTCCCTACTGCTCCCTCTTTCCCCCACGAACATGTTCAACCCCTCCCCAAGCAAGACATCTTGGAAGTCCCACCCAGAACCTCTCCCAGCTCCAAGCCCAGGATCCTTGGGCAATGCACAGTGGTATCTATGACAGATTCAGATATGGAAACACTTGGTGGAGCATCGGAATTAAAAAGTTATTTGTCCTTAACCCGTCCTGATACCAAGAGCATGGAGCATGCGCAGAAGGGACAGGATAACCCCGGGCAACGTTCTCATTCAGAAAGAGGAGGTGGAAGCACACACCATCACTGGTCTCTGGCACTCCTCAAACCTGTCTGGCAGCCCTGGAGGGTGCCGCCCTGGAGTGGAAAAGGCGTCCTGACCAGAGCTCTCCGGCCCTCTCTTCTCCAAAGCTTCTGGGAGGCTCTTCCTTGCCCTTTATCCTCCTGGGCCTCCTATGAAGTGGACAGTGGGGATACACCCTCCTCGAGGCTGCACCATTTTCTCACCCACCTTCTGTAAATAGAAGGTTGGGGAGCCAAGTCTCTCACTGGCAGCTCAACCCTCATAAAAACCCGGGAGGCTGCTCATCTACCTAACTTCACTAGAGCTCATGAGCCAACATCCATGCCCACGGGGCATCTCAAAACAGTGCTCAGACATATTTCTGTGCTTTCTCTCCTCTTGTTCTTCTCTTTCTGGACTGAGAGGTGTTGAACTTAAAAGGGTAGGTCTCCCTGTTAATCTCTGCCATGCGCCATTTTATCCACCTGAAAGGATTTGCCAGGTCCTACACCATTCGTCTGCACTTGGCCTCAAGAAACCTTGGTGAAAATCAGTTAAAAAGGTTTTCTTGGATCTTTGTCTCTCAGAGTTCTTTCAGATTAGCTTTTTTGTTGTTGTTGGGGCTGAGAAGCATCTGGCTTTTCAATATTGCAAGACCTTTGATTCCCTTTCATTGTTGCTGCAAATGAATTGCTTTCTTGAGTTTGTCTCTTTTTTATTACATGCTGCCAAGTGGCCCAATCACAGCGTACGTAATTTGTATTATGTTCCAACTTCTTTCTCTCAAGCTGCAAGTTCATCATGTTTGTGATTGCATCCAGTGTTCCCGCAGGTTTTACCAAACGTTTTGCCATTGCATGTTATAGATCCACCCTCCTGGAATCCAGTATGTTGCCTTGTTGCCTGCCGTTGGCTGCTGAGCCAATGCTCCATGGTTCAGGTTTTGGTTATAGCAACGTCCTTCATCTGGCACTGATTTCTATATTAGTTCGAATGAGCTAGATTGTGCTTTGGGAACAAATTAAACTGCAAATCTCCATGGCTTAACACAATGAAGTTCTGTCTTACCTATGCTCACATCCAGTGAGGGTGAGCAGGGTACTGTGCTCCAGGTGGTCTTTAGGAAACCCAAGTTATTGGCAACACTACTATCCTGTAGCTGCTCCATCTAGAAACCACTATCCTGTAGCTGCTCCATCTAGAAACCACGGCCACCTCGGTCTTAAAGCAGGGAAGAGTCCAACAAGAGAATTCCCCAAGAGCCTTTCACCACCTCCACCTGGAAGCGGTATGCGGTATGAGTGCTCCAAGTTCATTGGCCAGAGCTAGTCACATGACCCTCCTAGCAAATGGTGGGCTGGGAAGTGCACATAATCAAAGAATGGCGAGCACTGTTGGCTTTGCTACGCTGGTCTCAAATATGGGACTGGACACTCCTAGTGTGGCTTTTCAGGTCTAACACATTTCAGAGAGGCAGCTTCCTGCATGACATGAGGTGAGCTGTTTCTTTGTTAGAGGTATTAAATGTGAGCTGCTGTAGTGAATTTGCTGTTTCTAGAGTCAGCTAAGAAGTCTGGAACCTGCATTCTGGCAGACTGTACTAAACTAGCCAAGCTTCAAACACATCCCTCACCAAGAGATGCTCTTTGAAGGGACCTGTGGTCTGTGACCTGGTCCCAACTGAAGAGCGTTCTCTCCAGCCTCCAAACTACTCTCTACCGCTCCCAGCCCTCCACGCCTTGCCTGCCCTTAGCCTTTGCACACGCTGTTTCCTGTCTGAAACATCCTTCTCCACTTGAACTCCACCTCCCTTTTCAAGATTCAACTCAAGCTCCACCCCTTCTATGACTTCATGCACACTCTTCTGCTCCTGCATCATCAGCTTTCTTTATTGTCCTCCCATGGGTCCAGGATTTCTCTTGTCTCATCATTTTGAAAATATTGGTAGCTGCCTGTAGCCTTTTACATGAACCCAATTACCAGGAAGGATCCCATGAGAGAAGCACATTGGCATAGTCAGCCTGTATCTCCAGGGGCTAACACAGGCTTGGCGTGAAATGTCCACCCAGTAAAGACTTGCTGAACAAATGAATGAAGGGATGGGTGATTTAGGGAATGGATGTCTAATTGAATGCTTGGTTAAAGAAATGGTGATTAATTGAAGGAAAGAAAAGGGTAGATAGGGAAGGGAGGATGGAAGGAAGGAAAGAAGAGAGGGAAGGAAGAAAGGGAGGGAAGGAGGGAAGGAAGGAGAAAGGAAGAAAGGAAAGAAGGGAGAGAGGAAAGAAGATGGGTTGCCTCCCCATCTTTCAAAGTTGATTATGATGGTGAATCAGGAACTATTTTCATAATTTAACAAAACCTAATAGAAATTGTACATGAACCAAAATCAGAATGACTTTAAGGTCAAGTTTCACTGCTTTTGGCAACTGTCATGCTGATTATCTCATGTTCTGATTGGCTGCCATAAGTGTGTGTGATGAATAAAGAATGAGAAAGCTGTTATCATTTGGTAGCAAAAAAAAAAATTCAAAACTTAAGATCCAAGGGGGTATCATAATGAGGAGAGCCAAGGTTGAGAGCCTTTCCTCCAGTGAATTGCTACAGATATAAAGGTGGAGAGATCTGCTATTAAGACTTTTTAAAGCAAGGTTGGCAATTTTTTAAAGTGACCCAAATAAAGTATTACAAAATTAACTCATTTCTGGGCTAGTAGTGACTGCTGTTTAGAAGTGGCTCTAGAGTGAAATGGGTAGGAAACAATTTCAGGCTGTGGCCTCTGCCCTGGGGTCACTGTCACCACAGACTGAGCAAGGACTGGAAAAAGCCAGAGCCCTGTGCATAGCTGGGCTCAGCCATGAGGAGCTACGGCTCAACAGTGCCTGCAGCATGAGAGGCTGGAGAAGGGTGGGCCTCGAGGTCCTCTGGCGACACTCTTCTTTGTGCGCAGGTCTCTCCGCAGCATCACCATGAGGGCTCGAATGCCTCCCTGATGGGGTACTTACCATGGCACGGGCAGGTGTTGTTGGACAGTTTTGACTGTTAGGATAAGGACATGGGCCATCACTATTTCTGCTGTTTTCTGAGCCTTGTCTTATCCAGTCCCTCCAACAGCCCTGTGAGTTTTTTACAGATGGACTCCAGGGCTCATAGAAGTTAGACGACCACCTCAAGTGGGGAGCCAAATCCAAGCCCAGATGGGTCTAGCTCCAGAGCTGAGCTCTTTCATGACTCCACAGCCCCAACAGCAGAGCTGAGTCTTCATCAGTCAGGAGATTCACCTGCTTTAGGAAGTTGGTCAGTCTCAGTCCAGGGAGAAGGGAATGAAGCACAGATCCACTTGCCCAGTGTCCCCTCCTGGCCTGACCCAGTTGCTGGGCTGAAACATCAGTAGCCAGTGAGTCGTTGTTGGTTTGAGTTTGCCCTGCAATGTCTGCAGGTTAAAATCATTTTTGTGAGTTTGGGTTTTGTGTATTTTATTTTGTTTGAGGGCACTAGAGGAGGGAGATCCTTGGGCGCTCAGAGGGGTAAACATCAATTTATCTAAAAACTATGGGGCAATGTTTTATTTCCCAATGATGCTGGATGAAAGATGCTTTCAGTACACATACAGGTGTAAAATCACCAGAGGTGTCATTTTTAGTAAGCTGTGTCATCTTCTGTCTTCAACACAACACCAGGAAAGGACACCTATGTATCACCTATGTGAGGGACACAGCACTAGATACTCTAAGAAGCAGCTTCTCTTTATCCTCACAGTGATATGTACTAGCTCCATTTTTAAATGAGGAAACTGAAGCTTAGGAGGCCAAGATAATTTTCCAAAGTGGGGTAATTAATGGGCTTCCTAGATCTCTGAGCAAACTTGGTAATAATCTGTTGACCAAAACTGAGTGAATGATAAAGCCCCAAATAAACTTAAAATTAACCAACAAATAGAATGAAAAACATGAGGTGGAAAGTGAATTGATTATAATGTATATATCATATTACAATTACATTACATTGTGTAGATTTTATAACTTTTTAAAATCTTATTTGGATCCCTAACAAATAACAAAATATTAGCACATGTGTGTGCGCGCACATGCACACTCACACACGGAAATCACTTTTTGACTCAACACACACTTGGCTGAACTCATTGGTCCAGGCAGCACTCAGAATTTGAAACATCCTTTCTGCACCAGCATTGACCCAGGAATTGAAACAGAACACTGAGCCTCATTAACAAGTTTGGACCTGCAGTGTGTCTACTGGAAAAAAAATATGCCCACTTATCAGGAGATGAAATTTCCTCAAGGAACATGAGCATCATGTTGCAGGCATGACCGACTCCGGGGCCTATCTAGGCGGTGCTCCCCCTAGAAACATCACTCTTGGTGATGGGGTCAGTGTTCTGGGGCTGATACAACAGATGACCACAAATCGGGGGCTTAAAACAACATAAATTTATTCTCTCACAGTTTGGAGGCCAGAAGTCCAAAATTCGAGTTTTGGCAGGGCTGCCTATCTCTGAAGCCTCTAGGGGAGGATCCTTCCTGCCTCTTTCAGCTCCTGGTGGCCCCCGGTGTTCCTTGGCTTGTGGCTGCCTCACTCTAATCTCTGCTTCCATCATCACCTGGTCTCCCCTCTGTGCCTGTGTCTTCTCCTCATCTGTCTCTTATAAGCTCATGTGTCCTTGGATTTAGCACCCACCCTGATCCAGGATGACCTCATCAAGATCCTTAGCTTAATTACATCTGTGAAGACCCTGTTTCCAAATGAGGTCACATTCACAGGTTCTAGGGGTTGGGATGTGGGCAGCTTTTGGGGGGACAATTTTCAACCCACTGCAGTGACCACAGCCAGATGAAATTTTCTCCCCGCAAAAAGCAATTCCTCAAGAGAGTGGGTCCTCCGAGGGCGGTGAGTTCACGTGGTTATTCCCGCCCACACTGCCTTAGCAGCACATCACTCATGGTAGACACGCGAGAGTGTTTGAAGGAACACACAGATGAGTGGCTAACACAAGACTTACCCCATCCCGTGGCGACTTTGACCAAGTTCAGTTTTCCAGACGACTGACGCCCTTGACTCCATACCGTGCCCATGGAGAAATCGCTAGAGTGGCACCTGTCTAGCAGACACCCGCTGTGTGATTCCGTATCACAGAGGCACCTGCAGGGTCCCAGGGGCACTGAGTAGAAAGGAAGTCTGGGCACCACCCAATCCAACCTCCCTGTCAGGTGAGAAAACTGGAGCAGAGAGGGGCAAGGAATTGCCCAGGTCACCCAGTCAGTAGCAAGGGTGAGCTTGATTCCCCTCCCCGATCATGATTATGATCATGATCATGATCATCATCACTGTTGTCATCATCCTCCATCAGGGCAGCACCTGTGGACTCACCCTCTTCCTGCCTGGCACTGTGCTCAGCATCCCACACACATCATCTGTTCAACCTCTCCACAAACCATTGCTTTCCCCACCGTCCTTACCTCCATTTTACAGGTGGCACAACTGAGGTTTACAGAGGTGAAATCACTTCTCCAAAGTCTCACTCTCACGGAGAATAGTAAAGCCAGGATTTTAATTTAACTTGTTCTGACTCCCTAAGCATTGCTCCAAGCCGGGGTGGGCAAACGTCAGTTATTCAGTCCCATCGGGCCCATTGCCCAAGACCACAGCCTGAAATCATGTTCACACCACCAAAACCGGGAGATTTCTCGGGAGAATACATGACGTTTAATTGGAATACAACCACACCCATTTTTTTAATGTACTTTCAACAGCTGCCTTCCTGCTTCAACAGCAAAGCTGAGGAATTTGACAGAGACAGTACAATTCGCGAAGCCTAAAAGATTTACTCTGGCCCTTTAAAAAGATGCCTAGCCTGACCTATACCACTCACATCATATACTAAACTATATTGTACTATATATTTTATTAATTATATTAGTCCTATATCATATCGTAGTCACTATATATGCTGCTATTCATATCAAAGATTTAAAGGCTTTGCATCTATAATTTCTCAGTCCCTTTTTACATTTGATTCTCAAGTAAAATCCATCAATGATTAATTTACAAGGGACCAAGCACTCCCTAAAGACGATGGCCTTCTCCTTGGTGTTTCTATTTCCAGAGGTGTATTTTCTAAATGAATTATCCCCAAAGTGACCAAGTTAGAAGGAGGAGGAGGAGGAGAGGAAGAAGAAATGAAAAAAGACCAACAACTGAACTGCCCACAACATCTCAAGGTTCATCATCAATGCTGATTTTCTACCTATGTTGGTAATTTTATGCCAAAAAGTGACTCTTCTACTTCAATAACGTATCTCTCAAACCCCAACAGGAAATGACATTACAAAAGCCGGAAAGGACATCAGACACGCTGGCTTGGCAGCCACATGTACATGTGAAGTTACTGTCAGAGTTCAAAGGAAGGGCTGAGAGGTGGGGGTGCTGGCAGCAGCATCACCCGTAATGCTTTCACCTCATGGGATGAGGCACAATGACAGCCTCCTCTGACCCGGCCACCAACTTCCTGACGCCCACACCGATCTGGCATTGGGCCTAGGAGGCCGGGTTTGGGTAGGCCGCTCAGCTCCCAGGATATTACCTGCCCCCACAAACACTACCCCAGTACACCTGACGTACAGGGCAAGCAACCTTTCCAAGTGTGGGCAGTGTGGACCATTGATTATTTCCAAGACTGGCTTGCACTCTAAAGCCAGTTTATTTTGAACACTGTCTCTGTCTCCTGTCCCATGCTAAGTATGAAAACATTGTCTCATGTGTCTTCTGTGGCCTATTGAGGTAAAAACTATTATGACGTTCCATCTATGGATGAGGAAACTGAGATGAATTGACGTTACTTGATGTGACTGGCATCATAACATCAGGAGAGGAACCATGATTCAGACCTAGAGATCCTATCAGCCATAACCACCAGGCTTCCTTGCCTTAATCTAGATGCCCACTTGGCGATGGATTTTGCATTCATGGTAAGAGGGGTCAGAGAATGTGGCAGCAGCTGGGGTAAGGCTCCTCTAGCCAAACAGGTGACTGGGTTTGTCCACCTGACTCCTTAAACTCCCTGGTGAACTCCTATCCATCCTTCAAAACCCAGCTTACATATTCCTTCCACCAAGAAGCCCTCCTTGTTCCATAAACAGAGTTGATCAATTCTTCATTTGTGCCCCTGGTGTGTATGTCCAGATGCCTTCATTATGCCTTGCAAGTATGTTTCTCACCACCACCACCCCCAGCATGATGAGTTAGTTCATCAAGGACAGAAACTGTGTTTCATGCACTTAAGGATCATCAGCTTTTCTTAACAGGAACAACCAGCATTGATTGAGGACATACTAGGTGCTGGGTATTCCTCTAAATGCACTATATGCATTAATCCTGAAAATAACCCTAGGAGGTGGGTCTGATATTATTCCCATGGCTAGGCTCAGAAGCTAAACTAATGGGTTTGAATTCTGGCTCTGCCTGAACAAATTACTTAACTTCTCTGTGCTTCAGAGTTCTCATCTGTAAAATGGAGATGATCACAGTAGCTACCCAATGGTATGCTAGAACTAACTTGTAGTGGTTAGTTTGCAGGAGCTAACTGTTAAATTTTAATAAAATTATAAATTTTTGCCATTATTATAAATGAAGTACATTTAAAATTAAATAAACTACACTAAAAACAAAAATAATAAATACTCAAAACTAATCACTTTCCAATTATTTTACTATATTCTTTCTATTATCTCTGCCCTTGGGTAATTTATGTCTATAGAATCATTATGATGGAAATATACAACAATAGTGAGTTGTTGCATGTCTCCTGGATTCATGTTCAATGACCTCACATTAGTAGCTTAAAATCAGTCACAATGAGAATATTTACACCATGGAAATTGGCAGATGCTACAAAATAGTTTTTTCACCTCTGGAGAGCTGGTTATCAAGCACTTGCCAACATACCACTACGCCTGAGCAACAGAGTGCTTGAAGACAGAACACTGTTCACAGGTCTCATCCACCAGAGAGTAGCAATGGTGCCTGGGGAGCAGAGAAGCTGAAAGTTACCTGTGGGCACATTTGTGTATACAATAAAACAAAACAGCATAATATGTGCACAGCACTTGGAAGTTTATAGGACATGACCATATCCCCTCTACTTTAGTCTCATAATAACCTTATGAGATCAGCAGAGGAAGTATACCTGTTTACAAACCAGGAAACTGAGGCTCTGAGAGGTACTGGCCTATGCTCATCACTGCTCAGACCTGGGACCTCTGGTTTTAAGCTGTGTTTCCCCTCAAAATGGGTGTGAGGAAGAGAAGCAAGGAAGATGGGTCTGGGGTCCTGATAAGTCATTGTTTATTGATTATCCTAGCTCTGCCACTCATTAGCTGTGTGACCTTGGGTAAGTTTCTTAATCTTTCTCTGCCTTGGGTTTTCTCATCTGAAAAAAATAGGAAGATGATTGGCAGCTTTCTCTTCACCAAGTAGGTTTAATCATGTGAGAAACAGCAACCATAGTCACAGCTATAATGAAATTATCCCCTTCATATATTTTGTGGCATCTCATGGTTGGCTTTCTTCTTTAAAAGGCAGTGTACTAATTTAAGGCAAGGATGGGAAGTGATGATGTCTTGGGCTGAAAGTCAGGGACCCTGGATTGGTCCACAGGCATGCCATAGGTGCACATTATGTACAAATTCTCTGAAGGTCCCTCTGACTCAGTGGCCAGAGTCCCATGGACACCACAACTGACCAGCTTATAGCCTTGCTCAATTTTCTTATTCTCTCTAAACCTTTTCCCATTTATAAAATGTGATGAATAAAAAAATCAATCCTGTAGAGTTTTTGTAAGTATGGAATTTTAAAATCAGATTTTGCCTATAAGGTATTTTAGTGTAGGGCAGGATATCCTAACTCTGGCTATATGTTAGAATCATCTGGGAAGCTTTAAAAAATGCATCACACCCAAGACCAGCTGAATTAGAATTGGAATGATGATGGTGGTGATAATGATGATAATAATGGCAGTGAGGATGGTGATGATAGTGATAATGGTCGTGATGATAATGATGCTGATGATGGTGGTTGATAGTGATGATGACAATAATGATGATAATGATGGTGATAGTGATGATGGTAAAGTGGTGATGACAGTTATGATGGTTGTGATAGTGACAATGGTGGTGATAATAATGATGGTGATGATGGTGATGGTAGTTATGATGGTGGTGATGATGACAATGATGGTGATGGTGATGTGATGGTGATGGTGATGGTGATGGTGATGATGGTGATGATAGTGATAATGGTGGTGATGGTAATGATGCTGATGATGATGATGGTAATTATGTTGGTGGTGATGATGATGGTGATAATGGTGATGATGATGATAGTGATGATGGTGGTGATAGTGATGATGACAATAATGATGGTAATGATGATGATAGTCATGATAGTGACAATGATGATGGCAATGATGATGAGGATGGTGATGATGGTGATGATGACGGTAATGGTAATGGTGATGATATTAATGGTGATGGTGACAATGATAGTAATGATGACGACAATAATGATGGTGATGGTTGTGGTGATGATGGTAGTGGTGGTGGCAGTGGTGAAAATGGTGATAATGATAGTGATGATGATGGTGATGAATTTCTGTTCTGCTGGCCTTGGACGTTCTTCCATAGTATCTTCTCATGGCTTCTTTGCTCACGTCTGTACACCAATCAATTCCTCCCTCAAAGAGGCCTTCCTTGATCACCCCGTACAAACTGACACTCCCCTTTATTCAGCAATCCCCACTCTGCTTTCCACTTCTTCATTACATGTGTCTCTAGCTCACATTATATCATACACTGATTTGTATACTTATTGATTGACTGTCTCCCCACCAGATTATAAACCCCTGTGAAATGCAGATCACACTTCCAAGTTATTCTCCCTAACATGAAGGAACTTAGGTATTTATGCTCCCAGGGGAATTAGAACTCGGCATGTAAGGTCTACCAATATGTAGGGCAGAGAAGGCTCTAATGAGCACAGGAAAATCTAGGCCAACAGGTCGGGGTGCAGTGAATTGTAAGGATGAGGGAGTTAGGAACAGGATCACATTTTCTGTCCCAATATCTAAGCCTCAATGTCCCTCTCTGTAAAATGGGGATAATTATAGGACCTGACTCATGCTGTTTTGGGTGAGGAAAAACAGAATGTGCTTGTGAAGCACGATAAATGGTAGCTATCACAACTACCACTGTGCTTATCCCTTGGATTTCTGGCACAGGGCTGGACCTCTAAAGGCGTAGTGTCTGTGTGAAGTCAGATCTGTAGAATTGAAGAGCAAGTCTTTTCGAGCAGAGCTGGATTTAAGTCCCAGCTCAGCTCCCGGCCATGTCACCTGGACCAGGCAGCCAAGCTCACCTAGCTTCAGTTTCCTCTTTTGTAAAATTGAGTGGGTAAAACCACTTTGCCTGATCATTGGGAAAATTAACTGAGATGCTGAATAAGATCGCTTTGAACAGTGATATTTTTCAATCTCAGAGAGGTGATAAAAATCACTGTTGGATGAAATTCTCTCTTTTTGTTTGACCACTAAACTGAAGATTTTATAGACTGGACTGAAAAAGAAAGAAAGAAAAAGAAAAGAAAGCAGAGAGACTGAAACAAGAGGAAGAGGAAAATGCGAACACACACATGCAAGCCCTTGCACGCGCACGAGTGCACACACACACACTCAAACACAAAAAGGCCTACCAAAGGGACCCCGTTAACATATAAACAAAAGGTGGGGGTAACCCCTGAAGCCTTTCCTCTGACAGCCAGTGGCGGCAGTGATGAATTTGTGAAGTTATCTAATTTTCCACTGTTTTAATTAGAGACTTGGGCTCTGAGGCCTTGCAGCTGGCGTCTTTGAGCTGCGTTCTGTTGCCTGACAGAGAAAAATGTCTTCGCTAACGTCAGCCAAGCTCTGTGCCTGACCTGAGCGAGCGAAACTTCTGGGATTCATAAACTTGTGGTTTCTGGGCAGAGTGTCGTTTGAACCCGGCCTCTTCCTTATGGGCCCCCTCAGAACTAAGGTTGGGGGAGCTTGGGAGAAGGCAGGGACCAGGAAGTTTTTGGGTTTCCTGAGCCTAGTGCACATAAAATGGAGTCTCCTTGTGGCTTCTAATTGAGCCCAGCTTGGAGAGGCGAACACTCTGCTTCCTTAAGACAATGCCTTTGATTGCAGACTGTGTTCTCTGAGTAATTTAATTTATTGCTCATCTTTTGCCAAGTGATCTTTTACAATGCTGCATTTGATGAACACACAGCTGGGGCAGAGGCTCTCTCCACCTCTCCTGGCTCTCTGGCTGCTGTCTTCCTTGTGACTCACTTTGAAAAGAAGCAGGATGGGAGGAGGAGGAAAGAGAAGGCCCTGAAGTCACACACTCACATCTTGCCTCTGCCCCTGGCCAATGGGCACCCTCTTGGATGAGGATGGTTGGATAGGGAAGTAGTAAAGATTGAGAGGAAGAAAAGTTACTTAGAAACAGGAAAAAGGCCCCTGTGAGATTCAAAGTGGCTTTTGGATGAGGAAAATGCTTTAGATGTGTGATAAATGCTCAGTGTTGCTGAGACTACCCTACAGCAACAATGAGGTCCATCTTTTTCAGAGTGGATGGATGTGAACCCCTGTCTCTGAACATGATCGAAAGCAACTGTCAGGCAATACCCTTCACTGCCTTGCAGTATCCTGTCCATGGCTGGGGCCAACCCTCTTATCTACATCTCAGGGAAGAAGTCCTGCCTTATTCTGTATGCCCTGTACATACATGGTGGATGCTGGTGCAGTGACGGTAAGGAAAATTACTGCGACACAATGCTTATAGGAGGTAGGAGAAAGACGGCTGTGACTTGGTTTACTGGTTGACCATAAAAGAAGTAACCCCCAAATCATGAGTTCAGCGAGTGCTCAAAAGATACCTACCAGGGCAATTTCTCGACACAGAAATAACTTAGCTTAGAATCACATATATAGTAGAGTCTCAAAACATGAGTCAATTGCCAACTTGCTTATTCATTAAAAAACAAACAAACAAAACAACTTAGCCTAGGTAGTGTACATCCTAAATCTCAAATGATTATTGCAATTGGTCACTTTTTGGACACAAAAATTAAATGGATAAAACTGTTTTAAAGTAGTTTAACTGTGTCCCAGAACAAAGCTCTAGAGGAATACAAAAATATCCAGCACCCATTAAGATTCATAATATTTGGTATCCAATCAAAAATCTTCCAGTAAGGAAAGAATCAGGAAAATATAATCCATAAGGAGAAGAAAAATCAACCCATCAAAAATAGCCAGAAATAAACAGGCGACAGAATTAATAGACAAGGACATTGTTATAACTGTATAACTGGGGAGGGGATCTCCCCCACTCCCACCTAGCCAAAAGAATAATCGTGAAGGGAGAAGCTGGGAGTCTTGGGATGTTTGGGTTGGTCCGCTGGTCAGCAGGGACAGTGAAAATTGTTCTGGAAGGTCTGGGATGGAGGGAGAAGAAGACGGGCGAGGGAGGGACTGAAATACTCAACATGACCCTGACAACCCCCAGTCTACATCTCGGCCTCAATTCTAGAATCCACATCGAAAGACGAGTGTGGTAGGAAGAGCCCAGCATGTTGTGTCAAAACAGGGTCTCAGGGGTCATGACCAGCTGGCACCTATCTCCTGAGTGCCTTGAGTGGCTCAGCTGATCTCCCTGAGCCTTGGTTTTCCTCATGGAGCTGAAACAGAACCCATGGCCCAGGGCATGGTGAAGGTGAAAAGTGTTTGCCCACATGGAGCAGGTGGCTCAGGGCCTGGTGCACCAGCTCTCGGTACCTGGTGCCTGCTGTGCCACCTCGTCACACTGCCCCACCCTCACTCCAGGTGCTCACCACCCAGCATCGCTACCACACTGCGTGGCAGGTACTGGAGCCGCCCGAGCAAACTTGCCTAGTCCTTCTCCCCAGCTCTCTCTCAGTCCTAAGGTCCTGATGGTCTCTGTACAGGGGGTGGCGTTCAATTTATTCAACAACTGCTATGACATGGGCACTGACTTCCTGGAGAACCCTGCTCTTCCAGGTATTGCAACCCAAACTTTAGGATCAAGGTATCCAAGATGGTGAGCCGGGGAAGCACTCAGAAAACTCAAGGCAGTGGCGATTTACCAACCAACGTGGAAATGTTTTAATATTTCAGCCATCAGCATAGCTGAACTAGTGCATGCCGGCTCTCAGCCCTGACTCCAGTGCGTTCTTGTATTCTCTGCCTGACTCACCAATTTCCTCGTGAGGACCTTTTTTTTTTTTTTGACTCTTAGGCCATGTGTGTGTGGTTGGGACTGGCCCCACCTCCAGCTCCACGTGAGCCATGAGTCAAGCTTGGGACATTGCGGGTAGAGGGGAGTCTTGGGAGGTTGCCGAGCTGGCAGGATGACTGGAGATGCCAGTCATCATTTTTCCCACCACTTGGGAAGGACTGCATGAGAATGGGTTTCTCCCAGAAGAAAGCAAAGATGAGGAAAGGAGAGAGGGACAGCTTGCTGATCGCATCCAGCACCTGGATTCAGCCAGACCTGAAGTTGAACTGCCCTTCAACTTCTTAGGTAACTGAGCCAGCCTCCGGTTTTTCAACTCATCAAGGTCGGGTTGGGCTTCCTGATGTTTGCACGTAGCCAAGGCTGCTCTGACACAGCAACTTGCTTCTTTCAGGCCCCCATGTGTCAGAGAAGTAATTAGGGAAGTTTCTGGAGGGTTAAACTCTGCTCGGTGTAAAGCCCACGCCTCCCTGTGGAAGCTCCTCAAGCTGGGATACTTTGTCTGATCCCATAAAACCTGGGGTGGGGGGAACCAGTGATTCTGACATGCCCTTCTCTCATCCTCTTTCATTCAAGCCCATGATTTTACAGTATCCTGCAGGGGATCACGATAAAGCTGGCAGCTGAATCGGTGGGGAAATGTGAAGGCCTCGCCCCTTTCCAGTTAAATGCCTAATTAAAGTCGAGAGCCGAGGCCCATGGACTTCAGAACATTAACCATGTCCCTCTGTCGGGTGGGGGAGTTCATGTCACCCCACTGGGAATACACAGGACCCATAGCTCTGGGGGCTGGGGCTTAGAGTGTGCCCTTTGTCCCAGAGGCTGTTCTCATCCCCATGTTTCCCTCTCAGATCTGGTCTGCAGGCACTTTCTGCATCGGGCATGGTACCTACGGCATGGTAGGGATTGTCCGTGTGGTGAAGGAGGCTACTCACAGAGTTGAAGCAAAGCCAGTCTGCAAGAGAGCATGCTTTGGGTCTCTGCAGCTCTCTCTCTCCCTCTACCTTCCTCCCTCCTACCTTGGAGTCCTCCCCCTGACTCCCTCTCTTTCTGTATTTTTTTCTATCTTTCCATCTTCTCTCTCTGCCCCTTTCCCTGTCTCCTAGTCTTTCTGTCTTTCTTCCTCTCCCTCTGTCTCCTTGTCAACATCTGTTACTTGTCAGGGTGTCTGTTCATCTATCTGAACCTCTCTCTCAATTCCTGTCTTATCTTTCCCTATTATTTTCTCTCATTTGTCTCTCTCTCTCTTTCTCTCTCCTCTCTCTGTCTCCCTCTCTCTCTATGTCTATCTCTGTCTGTCTCTGTCTCTGTCTCTGTCTATCTCTGTCTGTCTCTATCTCTGTCTCTGTCGCTCTCCCTCCACCCCATCTCTCCCTCTACCATCTCTCTTTTTCTTCTTCCTGTCTCTGTCTCCCTCCCAACTTCTGTATTTCTTGTTTTCTTTGTACGTTTTTCAGTCTCATGGTCAACCATGGCACGTGCCAGGAGATTCTGAAGACCCCAACCCTTGGCTTCCTCTCACACTGAGCCAATTTGGGCCCTAATGATGCAGCAGGCGACCAAGAGCTTCAGCCACACTGTTCATCTTGGCAGACCCTGTGCCAGTTCTGGACAAAGCCTCTGTCCTGGGTGACTGTAAGTGCCCAGAGTATTCAGGAAACTGAAGCCTGCAAATATTTTGGAAGAACCTGCTCCCATTAGCGCTTAGGCTGCCCTTCAAGATTCTTCCTGTCTCCTGGGCCTCCACCAGAGCCTTCAAGGTTTCAACTCTGGAGGCTGAGCTGCCGCATGTTCCTCCTGGAGGGTGGACTGACTGTGGACCAGAGCCTGAAATCACCAGATCCCATTGTGACAGGGCATAGTAACTGCGTTCGTTTCTTACGGCTGCCATAAGAGTAACATAAACCGGGCAGCGTGAGACAACGGAGATGTGTTCTGTCTCAGTTCTGGAGGCCAGAAGTCTGAAATCGAGGTGTCGGCAGAGCTGGGCTCCCTCTGAAGGCTCCAGGGGAAAATTTGTTCCATGCCTTTCTCTGAGCTTCTGGCAATCCTTGGCGTTCCTTGGCTTGTAGACACATCACTTCAGTCTCTGCACTGTCGTCACTTGGCTGTCTTCCCTCTGTGTGTCTGTCTTAGTGTCTCTTCTCTTCTCTTAAGGACACTAGTCACACAGGATTAAGGGCCCACATACTTCGGTATGACCTCATCTTACCTAATCACATCTACAACGACCTTTTTTCCAAATAAGGTCACATGCCCAGGAAGCATGTGAACTTGGGGGGTTGGCAAACACTATCCAGTAACTAAAGGCAGCAAGTGTGGTGGGGGCTGGACGAGGGTGATTGGAACACCACTCTACAACATTGAGAAGATTACTTAGCATCCCTGAGCCTCAGCCCTTGTCCCTGAGTGCCAGCTCTCGACAAGCACGAATGCAAAGCAACAAGTGATCCTCATTACACAACGCTTTGTGAAGGACCTGAGACGTGCCAAGCCGCCCATTAGGTCCTGATGCTCTCATCACCCACTCCCTTCAGCCGCCATAACTTCTCAGTGCCACTTGCCCATCTGCTGTTGGGTAGAACGTGTCCGGTATGAGATAATATTGGAGGGTCCCAGAAAGGCTTTGGATCTTGATGGTCGCTGATGCTCATTCTTCAGCCCCTGATGCAACTTCCCTGTGAGAACCCAGGACACGGAGCTGAGGCCTAAGAGGAGACAGGGCAGTAGGGTGGGAGGAGGGTGTTCTGAGCCCAGGTGTCTGCGAGGAGGTGCACCAGAAGCAGAGGTCTAGGGAGTCCAGACCCATCATATACTCACAGCTTGGCTTTGAATAAGGGGCTGAAGCCAGCGGAGCCTCTGTTTACTATTTTGTAAAATGGCATCATCATTCTAAGTCAGAGACAGTCGAAGGAATTGAATGAGTTAATAGGCTGTGAGGAAGACAAGATGTACTAACCAGTCAGTATTCCACCTCACTTCTCTCTCCTCTGCCAGCAACATTCTTAAATCCTATGTGTATATGAACGAGACAGGGAGAGGGAGAGATAGAGAAAGAGCAAGAGAGAAACCAGCCAGAGGGGCCAACCTGATCCAAATTTTAAAATCTGGGAGAAAGGGTGAAAGACAGCTGGGGAAGAAAAAATATGTTGGCTGGGGTGATGCCATGCTTGGGGGTCTATGAGAAATGCCAAAGAGAATTAGAAATTGGAGAAAAATATTTTATGAGACGTGCCGCTATTGAGGATGAATTGGCGTCCATGTGATGGGCTTAAAAAAAAAGACACATATAAAGCCAGGGCCAGGTAACTACAGCCAAATTCAGCTCTCCATCTGCTTTTGTAAATAAAGCTTTATTGGAACAGTCACCCTCATTTATTTAACAGCTATCTCTGTCTGCTTTAGCATTACAATGGTTCATTCGGGTTCGGTAGTTGTGGCAGAGACTACGCAGCCCGCAGAAACCAAGCCACATGCAATGTTGGATTAAGTGTGTAAACCACTCAGCCTGCATGTCATATATGCTCAACGAATAATAAGTTGTATCTGAAGACTTTTTGTATGGAAAAAAAAAGAAACAGAGCGACGAGAAAAATAATAGCAAGGACAAACAAGGAGGGAAGGAAGATGCTGGGATGGAAGGAATGGCCCTTAAAGGTGTGGTTTGAAACACGGGTAGGGTGGCAGCAGAGTAGGCAGAAGTTGCAAGACCTCCTCTCCTCATCCTGTTGTTTGATATTTTAATGGTTCATTTATCGTGTTTTCCTCTTACTATTTGTTTAGTTATTTAATCTAGTGCTCCACTGGCACGGGTCCTAAAGCGAGCTGGAGGTTGCAGCCCCTCCCGGAAGCAGTCTTCACTGGGCAGCAGCAGGTGGCTACAGCTTCAGACAGGAGATGGCAGGAGCCTGACTGGGACAAGAGCACATGGCTGGGCATTTCACACTGATGCCCAGTGTTGTGCGGGAGTAATAGAGGCAGCCATCAGCAGCTTGAGAGAGTTTGGGAGGACTTCCTGGAGGATGGGGCTTTCGATCTGGGCCTTGAGGATTGAGTAGCAGTTCATGCAGGCATGAAGGGCATATCTGGCAGCTGAGGCCAGCTGAGCCCCTCCTCCTGACTTATCCCTTCTATGTCTGGGTACAGGAATGGCAGGAACACTTAAAGCAGTCACTAGCTCCTCTGAGAGGAGATTAAACAGAGCAGGCTCCTGAGATTGGAGTAAGAAGAGACAGAACTGGAGATGAAAAGAGGAAAAGAGGGATAAACAGAGAAGAGAGGACAGTGAAAAGGAGAGGAGAAGCACCTGACACAGAAGACTGGGGATCTCAAAGTGTCAGCTATTCAAAAAAGGCTTAAAACTGTGGTTCACATGTGCCCGTCATTTATGTCTCTTATGTAACCTGCATAACACAATCAGGTAGATACTGTTATTTTCCCTGTGCTACACACAGGGAAACTGAGGCTCAGAAGGGACTAGTTCAAGAGCATGAAGCTAGGAAATGACAGTGCGATTTGAATCCAGGCCATCTGACTCTGCTGCCCTCACTCTAACACTTGGCCAGCCTCACTTGTCTCACTGGCATCACCTGCCAATTATCAAAAGGATTTTCCCATACACCAAGGGGCAGGTGCCCAGAGAGAGACTTCTGCTCATAGCTTCCCCAGAGCACCCACCTATGGGAAGGGGCCCAGAGGGCTGGAGGGGCCTAGCTAGAGTGAGGACCCCTGCCAGGCTGCTCTTGGCTGCTCCTACAGCTGGTCATCATCCAGCCATGGCAGGGTCACCTCTGATAGCCCCTGGCCCTCTCTACTGCCTTTTGCCTTCAGTTAGATCTTCCCAGCTTTCTTCTACAGATAAGTGGGGAGACCCTCAAGTTCACTGCCTTTTCCTGATCTACACCACCATAGGCTGAGCAGCTGCCTGGGGCCTTCCACCAAGACAGCCAGCAACTTGGCAGGATGTGGAGGGCTGCAGGGGGGATGGAGAAAGGAGGCTGGAGAGAAAGAGGGGCCAGGGAGATGGTTCCAGCTCTGTGAGGACACTTGCTCTTTCCAGATTTCTGCCCTTGCTTTCACTGATTCTGACACCTGGGACACTCTTGTTTTCATCTGAAAAACTCCCACGTTCTTGGGGAAGGCACTCCTTCAGTGAAGACTGGACCGTTACTTCCTCTGAGTTTGTAAAATTCGTTTAGTCTCCCTACCATTCAGAGCTGAGTTGCCTATCTACCTCCACCCCAGGACGTCGCCAGTGCCCTGCCCAGAATAGGTGGTCACTACTACATAAGACCTGCTAACTCTCACTGATTGCCTCTCCGAGCTAGGCACCATATGAGTTCTGTCTCCCTCTCTACTCCCATCCTGTGAGCCAGAGACCAAGGCTCCGACTCCACGTCTGAAAAGTCACCAAATCCTGGACCTGAAAAAGGCTAGTCCGTGCCTTCGGGAAGAATCACATCATCTCCAAGAGAGGAAAAGAGAGCTGCCCTCTCCTAAGTCGTCAGCCATATGGCCCTACGGGCAATTTTCCACTCTGCCTTGAGTGCTCTAAACCCCAGGTCTGAGTCCAAGAGTTAAAATAATATACATTCTACAATGACTAATATGGGGGAAATCCAGTGCTTCTCAGGAAATATTCCACAGGCCGTGTTACCTTTTGCTGGGAAACACCCAGTTCCCACCAGAAAAACAAGAAAAGCCATCAATTTCCAGGCAACCGAGCTAGTGGAGACCTGGGTCTCCAACCGTATCACATCGGTTGCACTTGGAACACCTGTCCTCCAGCAGGAACAGACCTCTTCCAAATAAACACACGTCCCTTGGGAAGGAGGCCTGGCTGGGGAAAGGAATCCATCCGCCCAGATCCGGATATCCTGGACAACAGTCAAAACGCTTCCTTCTACTGTCGTAGAGAAAAATGGCATCTTCATCCAGCCAATTCTTTTTTCCTTTGCAACGGGAGAACCATACTGAGAATGCTTTCCAAAAACTATATCTGTCTGTTACAGAGCAACCTGGAAGTATTCTCAGGGCTTTGAACAGAGTCTTTTTTCATTCATTCCTTTATTCTTTTATTTATTCATTCAACAGGTCTGCACTGAGCCCCTGCTCAATAAATAATGCCCTGTGCTGGAAGTATTGTGTTGAGGCACATGAGGGATCCCTTTCTGTAGGACTTTCGTTCTGTTATTATCAATCCAAGTGTAGTGAAGGCAGCTTATTGTCCACCAATGCACCATATTAGAATCACAGCTGGGATGTGACTGCCCGGCCAGGAACTACACTTCCCAGACCACCAGGCAAAGAAGTGGGACCAGGTGACTTGATACCAGTCCTTATTAATAGAATGCCAGCAGAAGGAACACAAGGGCCCAGGAGCTAAAGAAGCATATGTCTGGCCATGTTCTCTTTCCTATCTACATGCTCAATGCAGAGGACTCAGCATTGTGGGGTAGGCAGAGCCACAAGGTGGATGGAGCATGGGCCTCAGAGTGACTACCTAGGATTAGACTGCTCTGTGAGCAGGGAACTCAGGAAACCTGACTCCGCTCATACATCATATCTAATGTACGATCATGTGCTGCATAACAACGTTTTTGTCAATGACAGACAAATATACAACAATGGTCCCATGAAATTACAATGGAGCTGAAAAATTTCTATTGCCTAGTGACATTGCAGCATCGAAACATTGTAGTACAATGCATTACTTACATGTTTGTGGTGATGCTAGTATAAACACACTCACTGTGCTGCAAATCGTATAAAAGTATAGCACATACAATTATCTACGGTCATAAGGATAAGGTTAACAAATGACTGTTACTGGTTTATATATTTACTATATTGTACTTTTATCATGATTTTAGAGTGTACTCTTTCTACTTCTAAAAAAAGTTTGCTGTAAAACGGAGTGCCGTGTTAACACCGGTAAATACATCTGTGTTTACCGTGTCTCTTGATTGTATCATTTTTCCTTGTGCTTGATTTAATCCCACATTGCTTTGTGCAGTAACATGCTGTACAGGCTTGTAGCCTAGCAGAAATAGGCTATACCATAGAGCCAAGGTGTGTAGTGGCTCTACCATCTTGGTTTGTACAAGTGCAATCTATAACATTCGCACAACAATGAAACTGCCTAATGACGCATTTCTCCGAAAGAATCCCCATTGTCAGTCAGCATGTGACTGTATAAGAATAGCCTCATGAATGGAACTGAGCACCCTCACAGGCCGAAGGAGCGGCTGGGGGCCACTGCTGCAGACAAAAGCCTGTTGAGCGCTTCCCAGTATGGAAACTCCTATCCACACACGTGCCCACTGAGCACTTACAATGCAGCACTTTTATGTTTTAAGCACTTAAAGCTTATGTTACAGAAGAACTACAATTTTTATTTTATAGAATTTTAGTTTATTTAAATTTTAAAAAGGGAGCAATGTCAAACACTGTTTTCTGTTAAACACAACTGTATTTTTTTTTTTGGTAACACTGTATTTTACTTTAGCACTTGAAAATATAGCATCTGAATTGAGATATTCTGTAAATATAAAATATATAACATATTTCAATTCATAAAAGATGCAAAAGTCCCTTTAATAATTTCCTATTGATTTCATCTAGAAATGACAATATTTTGGTTGAATAAAATACAATTTTAAAATTAAAAAATAAAAAGCCCTTTAGGAATCTGAATAGAAGCTCTGCACACTCACCCAGAAATTACATGCATAATTTGTGCATGCACAATGTCACGCATACTTGATCCGGTTTCTGCTGGGGGAGGGTTACCTATCTCTCTAGAACCCATTTATGGAAATCTGTGAAAATCCTGCTCTATATCTGTTAGCATTTGAGAATTTAACTGTTAGGCATATGCTAGCAGTCATAATTATTAGCTGAAAGCAACAGAAGCCATCTCTAGTTGATAAAAAGAGAAAAGGAGTTCATTAGAGGACCCTGCTATGCGGATGGTTGCTGCAAAGGCTAGAGAATTGGATGCAGAAGTTCTGTGTATAGAACTAATAAAATCTGCCACAGCACTCAGCCACTGAGCCTTGCCTATGCCAAACACTGCCTCCAATCCCACCAAGGCTGCTCCAGCTGGGGACCCCAGGGAGCAGACTCTGAGATGGGGGTTAGTGTGTAGGTGGATCACTAGGGAAAGGTCTTGGGAGCAAGGAGGGGAAAGCAGAATTGGGCAGGGAGGGAAGTTGATCTGTGAGACAGTCCCAACAAAGGACTCAGCTGCCCTTGTTGGGAGCTGGGAGCTGGGCTGACCTTTCAGAGATGTCCCAAGTCAAGGTGAGGTACTGGGACTTACACTCCTGTGAAATCAGACAGTGGATGCAGCTCCCACACAAAATAGGACTTGACCTTGAGTGATGCATGTTTCTTCTTCTATGGCCACTCCCAAAGAGTATATCTGCTAGACATCCTCTTGGGTCCTGGGGCTTAGGTCTTTCTTTCTTGAGGAGGACCTGGGTGGTGCAGCCCTGGGCCAAGCTCTCCCCAGCCACCCCTGTCAGAGAGAACTGGCGATGGTCACAAGCTCCCAGCTTAACATCAGGCATGGATGGAGCCCAGGCCACATGCCCTGATGCCAGATGCAGGGAGACTGGGATGGTGACTGGCTAGAATTTTCACTTCTGTCCTGAACTTTGCCTCCTCCCTTCACGATGAAAAAAGGAAGGAGATTCCGCAAAACAGGTAGGGTGCTGGGTGGCCAATGAGAATGACAGGCGTCACTATGTGCATAGGTGAGCCAGCGGTCAGTCAGGGACCAGGCAGGAGATCATTGAGAGGAGTTTAATAAAAGGAGCCTCTCTACGAAGTGTGTTGGGGAAGTCACAGGATGGCACAGAGCTTGGACCTGGAAGGGGAGGGGCAGGGTTACTAGAAACCCAAGAGTGTGAAGTATGCAGACGGGCTGCCCATCTGGAGCCCTGGATAGCAGGATGCAGTCACCGCCCAGTGACCTATCAGGCAGAGCCATGGGGGGCTAAACACCCCGCCTTTCTCCTCCCACCTTCCAAGTGACAGAAAGTCACCTACTTGACATGCCTCAAACTCTCAAAATTAAGAAGAGCTTCTGAGTTTCCACTCACTGTTGAGCATCTTGCTAACAGTTGATATACATTACCTCGTTTATTAATTTATTCTCACACTCATCCTGAGACTGACCCTGTTTTATCAGCTTGTGGCAGAGACCCTTGGTGCCCCAACCTTAGCCCTCACCCTGACCCTTCCATGAACCCTGCTGAGTCCCAGAGCCAGCACCTACCTGTCTGTGTGACTTGGGGTCAATGCCCCAGGCCAGCCAGAGGGCTGATGGGTAAATGACCTACAGAGAAGTCCCCACCAATGATTATGAAAATGAGAACATAAACACCCCAGCTCCCTCACCAGCACTCAAGATGCCTCTGGGGCATGTGTTTGCCTTTGGTTTCTAGAATTTTCTCAGTGGGTTTAAGCTCCACTGACCCACAGTGATAACTGGCTTAACAACATCCCTGTACTGGTCCCACCTCCTCACTCCCTGAGTGTGCTTCCCATAACCATATAAACACCTTGTCCAAATCCTCACTGCATCTCTGCTTCCAGGAGAACCAAACGAAGAGAAAGGAGCCCAGAGAGCTTACATGACTCACGCCAGGTCACATAGCCTTACTCGGGTTGAGCAGTCAAAGCCCAGCTGCCTCATCTTTTCTCCCCTGAACCTCCCTGAAACTGTAGGTCTTAGAAATGGTAGCACTCTCAAGCTCAGTGACTCCCCCAGGTTGTTGGGGCTGTGCCTAGTGAATGTAAGGGTTCTGTCTCATGTGCTCCAGGAAAGGGGCAGACTTGGCTCTGCCAAGGAATGCTCCAGAAGGAGCCTGGCATTGCCTTCTGGCTGGTAGTCAGCAGCGTTCCTCCTCAGGCACTCAGAACGCAGGGCCTTCTGTTCCCATCTACAAAGCGGATCTGTAAGGAGGGTCTGCTCAGCATCAGGGAAAGTGAGCTCGAGTGCAAAAAGCAGCAACTCTGGGCAGGGCCCACGTCTGGCACCCTGAATTCAGTGCTGTGCGCCATCCTCAGCCCTGTGAGTGACAGGTTATAGACCCTCCCCTACCCACCTTTCTAACTGTGGTTCTGAGCATGTCACTCCCCGGTCCAAATCGCTGCCCAGTTTCTAGTATAATTGCTTAGGCCTTTAACCTGGACTTCAAATCCCTATGAGTCCTGGGCCCCAAACGCCACACCCCTCCGCCATGTTTTCTCATGTGGCCTTCAGACCCAGGGCAGGAGAAAAAAGGTAAGCCTGAGAAGAAGCCACAGCATAACTGTGAGCTGGCATACACACACCAGGAGCTCAGGGCCAGGCATGGGCTCAGTGCCTCACTTATCTATTGATCATCTCAGTAATGGGGAAACTGAGACACAGAGAGAGGTTGTATGGACCTTGCCCAGGGTTATGGAACTAACGATGAGCTAAGCCTGAACTTCACAATCATTATGTGAGTCTGTATAGGCTACTTCGCCTGAGTGTTCAGAGAGCACTGGTGAAGCAGTCTGGCTGGATGGAACAGCATGGACGATTGAAGACATTGACAAGAGATGAGAACAGGGCTGAATGGGTGGTCTCAGAGGGCTTCCAGGAGAAGGTGGCATTGAAGCTGGGCTGGGAAGGCAGAGAAAGGTTAAAATAGGAAAAAATTCTGGAACAGCAGGGATAGCATTCACAATGACATGACACAATATAAGCATAGGTGGGAGGGCAACCAGTGAATCGGCCATTTGGCTGGAAATGCTGTGTGCTCAGCTCAGTTCTGAGAGACTAACCTGGTGACGGGAACTACTGAAAAGACAGGAAGGATAATTTTTCCAAGCTGTCTGACAGAGAGGCACAAGGAGCTGTTCATTGGGGGAGCCCATCTGAGTGCCCATTTTTTGTCGCAAGTTCCTGGGGCATTTTGAGTAGAGTGTGAAATTGCATTTACACAGAGAGGTGGGAACCTTTCTGAGCAGTCATTTATCCTCCAAAATAGATTCTCAAGTCCTGTGGAGGCTGAGCCCATGAATACTATTTCACACAGCCCGGGGCTTCTTCTTTGGCCCCCATGCTCTTCGGTTGGTTTTCCTTCTATTTTTGCACCCTTGACCGTCTGGGTGCACATTCACCAAGTGGATGCATGTATTTAACTTGGCAGTGGGCTGTTGGAAGGGGCTGGGAAGCCCTCAAGATATTTGGAACTGTCAAGGAGATGGTCGTTGGTTTATAACAAATTTGCATTCCTATACATTAGTTCCTCAGGGTCTGGGCTTGAAAAGGACGTTTATTCATCAACCTGGGTGGAAATTTGGTTCCTGGGGTTGCTGGCTTCCATTTCTCTCCCCTGCCCATGTAATCGGGCATATAAATAGCAAGTGATGTGTAAGGAACAATGGAGTCATGTAGTATGTTTATAGGATTCTGGCACAGCCGGAGCTCAGTGGGCAGTGGGGCTGGATGGGGTTTGTACATCAGGAGATTTGTAGTCCTGTTGTTATGAGCTAAATTGTGCCCCCCACAACCAAATTTATATGAAGCCCTTAGTCCTACTTGGATGGTGTTTGAAGGTAGGGCCTTTGGGAAGTGATTAGGTTTAGATGAGTTCATGAAGGTACGGCCCTCGTGATGGGATTAGTGGCTTTATAAGAAGAGAAAGAGAGAGAGAGAGAGAGAGAGAGAGAGAGAGAGAGAGAGAGAGAGAGAGAGAGAGAGAGAGAGAGAGAGAGAGAGAGAGAGAGAGAGAATCACTATCTCTCTACCATGTGAAGACACAGGGGAAGGTGGTTGTCTACAAGCCGGGAAGAGGACCCTCACCAGGTGGGAAAAAATTGTCTGTTGTTTAAGCTGCCCAGGCTGTGGTGTTTTGTTATGGCAGCTTGAGCTTATAATACATCCATAGAGGGTAGCACAAAGGGTATTAGGAGGTCTCTTTGTTGGCAGTAAGCTGCCAGGCTGATGAGAAATGTTCAACAGGAGAATTGGATGGGGGAGGTGAAGAGGAAGCAGGTCTCATTCCTTTTTTCTGTTAGTAATAGATGCTTTTCCCAAAGTTTCAGTGGGATACATGGCCACCAAGCTAGAGACTCTACTTCCCTGTCTCCCCTTCAGGTGGGTGTGGTCATGTGACTGTATTCTCACCAAGGAAGCGTGCAATTCCATATCACTTCATTGTAAGGTACTGCCTGCCCTCCATTCCGCTTTCCCTGCCTGGACATGGTGCTAGTGGGTCAGCTTCCATTATGTGGGCAAGAACATCACCTAAAGACATGTCAGCAGGAGGATGACTGAAGGAAACTAGATCCCTGTGTGACTCTGTGGAGCACAACTAGGCACCCTTACCACCCACTACTCAGAGAGAAAAAGGCTCCACTTGTGTGAGCCATTGTCTTGCAGGTCACTTTGTTGCAGCAGCTGAGCTTGAATCTGACTGATTCATGGGTTCTATTAGAAATTGGCTCCTTGGGGAATTATCTTTCTCAGATTTTATTTTTATCTTGGAAGGAAGTGTGCTATGTAGTCAATGGCTCGATATAATGGCAGGTAAGATAAGCTTTATTCAGAGCTGAGGCCTTCAGGATCATGCTTGTAACAGCCACAAGTCCACCTAGACATGCCTGCTCCTCAGAGAAGCATGGGATGGTTTGGTATGTTCATGGCACAAGGGACTGAAGGAGGCCCCAGGGAGATACCTGAAAGTGGCTTCTGATAGCTACAGTGGTACACAGTGACCTGGAGTCAATCAGCATTGGGTTCAGATTTTGGTTTCACCTCCTAACTAACAATGATATTTATTGGTGCTGCATGAAATCTTTCCAGTTCTTCCTTCTGAGCTTCTAAGCACATGGCACGATTGCATTTCCCAGACCACAAAACTAGTTCTAGCCTATGAGTCAAGAATGCAAAACTTCTAGACCAGGCTGTTGCATTTCTGGCATGAGACCCCTGAGAGTTCCCTTTCTCTTTCTGTCAACTACGGCAGCTGCTCCATCTGCCTGGGTTTCTGAGCGATCTCAGTGTCCCAACAATCCACAATGAGCATATAGCATGAGCATAATTAAACCTTTGTCCTTTTAAGCCACTAAACTTTGGGAGGTGTTTGTTCTGCATCAGAACCTCAACTCCCCTGACTAAGGTCACAAGCTACGTGACCTTAAGTGAGTTACTGAGCTTCACTGAGCCTCAGTTTCTTCACCTTCAGTACCATGGGAACACAAAGATGATATTTCTAATGTAATTCCACTTGGGATTGAGAAATCGAAAGAAAATGGTATCTATTGAGTACTTAGCAGAGACTCCAACATTTGACTGGCTCTCAATCAATCATTCTGATTTCTGCCAGTGGATTCTGATTGATCTGTACTCTGGCACCCACGGGCTTTCACTTTTCCACCTTTCCTTCTCTTCTTTGACTTCTTTCCCGGACTGCTCAATTTGGCTGAGGCCCTTGGGGTTTGACGTGCGCTGTTTGACACCCAGGTGACATGTTACAAACTCCAGGAACCTCTGTCAGGAAGGCAAAACAGCAATGCTAGTCATTTTCTGAGGGTGCAAGGTTTTTTCATTCTTTCAGTCCACCCTTTGCTTTAGCTGAACTTTTATAGCTTGAAAGGAAGACAGCAAATCGAACAGATTTCTAAGAATTCTTAGTGCAAGTGCCATGGTGTCCAGGCCTCATTAAGCATGTACCTAAGTCCCAGTTTGAGAAACAGAGAACTGGGCTTGCTCTTCTAGAGCAGATCTAGGGTTTGGTCCTGGGCAATGTGCATCGCAGCGTGTCAAAGGATGCAGGTCCTGGGCCCTAGGCTTGGCTCTTCCATTCATAACCTGGCCCCTACCCTTTCTGAGTCTTACTTTTTTCCTTTGTAAAATGGGATAATAAGAGTGTCCACTTCAGAGGGTTACCACTGGGCTAAAGCAGTTAATCTACACAGTGTTTAAGAACCATGACTGGCATAAGGCAAAAAAGCTCAGAAAAATTGTAGCCGCTATTTTATGAATATTATTATTCCTAATTTGGATCCAGATTGGCCTGCCTCTTCCACTGCCTGCCTTCTCCCAAAGGTCCTTTTCTGTCCTTCCAACATTCTCAGCCCTAGTTTCTGACATACTGATGAGTTGAGATCCCCTATGTGGTAGGTTTCAAGAATTTGTGAGGAAGTGTTATAATTGCTTAGATATGCAAATTATTCATATCTTGTTTTATAAATTAGACCTGATTCATAGATCAGGATTTTACAAAATTGTATATATTTTATAAATTATACCTGAGTTATATTAGAACCTGATTAATGGTTCTCTCTCTCATAGCATCACTCTCATTTGCACATTCTAATTTCCTTTCTTCTCAGTGGTACAGACCTTTTTAAAAATAATAATAACATAAAAATAAACAAATCAAGTGATGAAAAAAATAGAAAAAACAAATGTGTAAAAATAATGAAAGTAAGAAAATGAGTAAAAATAAGAAATCATTAGCAATGCCCCAACCAGTGGAAAAACACTGCTCACCTGTTGACATACCTTCTTCCACATAGATACAGGTAGAATTATACCGGTCATTTCTGTTTGTAAGACATGATCTCTTTTGACCCTTACACCATTCTGAAATACATTTTTCTCATTTCCAGGTAAGACTCTGGGGCTCAGAATGTGTAAAAGACTTTTTCACCAACACATAGGAAATAGTGGGGGTACGATCACCCAGACGCTTTAGGGTGTCTCTGGAGATTCTGTGGCAGTGATCTGCAGGGACAGGGGGTGGGACGAGAGGACAGGGGAGGGGCTGAGAAAGGAGGTAGTCTCAGTGAAAGGTCTGGAGCGTGAGCTGCATCACAGAGTTGGTTCCACCTTGAGTTCGTCATTGGCCAAGGTCAGAGAACTATTAGCAGCCTATGCTTGTGGCCTCTGGGGCTGGAGCAGCAGTCCAGGCAGAGAGTCAAAAAGCAAAGAAACAAACAATGAGATAATACAGACTGTAACAACTGCTCTGAAGGAGATGAGATATACAGAGCAGCCACATTCATATGGGCTGAAGTGTGGGCCGGATCCCACAGGGGACATTAGGTAGCAATCACAGTACTGAATCCAACTGCACACTGAAAAATACATTTCTTTCCCCAAGAGAATACTTCCTTCAACCCTTCCAACATAAGGAAATATTTATCAGGTAGTGACCTACTTATTCATTCCATAAATAAATGAATACCTGAAGCACCTCAGCACAATCCCTCCCATCCAACACACATCACACATCATCTCAATTCAGCTGAGAGAAGAGAAATATATACCTTGTAAGTCCCTAAGTTCTCAAGAAGAATAGACCAGGCAGAAGAAATGCCCTGGAATTATGCCATCTCACCCAAACCCAGCCATAAAGGGAAATCTTTATGGCATTATTTGCTGAGTGTAAAAAAAAGGTGGGGGGCATCATTTAATAACAGAATATCTATTGTTGTAAACTGATAGAGGAACATAGAAATACAGAGAAATTGTAGAAAAGATTCATAAAAAAAGAGGATCAATAGGCAATGGATAAACAAAATGCGGTACATCTAAACAAAGCAATTCAACACAGCAATTTTGAAAAACAAACACATGAGAAAAATTATCGGTGTCTGCAACAATACAGATGGATCTCTAAAACATCATGCCGAATGAAAGAAGCCAGGCTCAAAAGGATGCATGCTGTTTGGTTTTATTTAGGTTAAGTTCTAGAACAGGCAAAACTGATGACTAGTGATAGAGAGCAGATTAGTGGTTGCTTGGGGCTGGGGATGAGGGCTGCAAGTCGGCTGAGAAGAAGCCCTGGGAAGCTCTGAGATGATGGAAGTGTTCTATATGTCGGTCATGGTGGTGGTTACACAGCTGTACACAATTGTCAAACTGCACTCTTAATGCGGGAGCATTTTACTGGATGTAAACGATTTTTTCAATAAAGCTGAAGGAAGTCATGAACATGAATAGATTATCTTTGGTGGTAGGATTGTAGGAGCCATTTGCTCTTATTTTCTTTGTGTGAGTTTCTGCTTTTTTCCAAAGTTTTCTGCTATTCTAAATATGCCCGCCAGACTATCATCTACCTAAGGATAGTGTGATGGTTTGAAAATATTTCTGCGAATTCCTTAAAAGTCCTTTTAAGAGATGGAAGCCAATTCGTCTTTCCCTGAGTATAGATTTGCTTCCAACAAACAGAATAAATGGAACTGACTCTGTGACTTTGGAGATTTGGTTATCAAATCTTCTGTGGTTTCTACCTATGTCTCACTCAGATCATTCATTCTGGGGGAATGCCATGTAGTAAGGGTATCGCCTATGGAGTGGCCCTTTGCGGGGAGGAACTGAGGCCTCCCACCAATAGCCATGTGAGGGGGCCATCCTAAAAGTAGAACCTCCAGCCCCAGTTGAGTCATTGAATGAGATAGCATCCCATGCTGATGTTCCAACTGTCCTCATGAAACACCCTGAGCTCCAGAATCACCAAGCTAAATTGTTCCTGAGTTTCTGACCCTCAGAAACTATGAGACAATAAACATTCGTTGTTTTAAGATTTGAGGTAATTTCTTATACAATAATAGATAACTAATACAGATAAAAATACTGTTTTCCTCACTGCTCACCTGTCAGCAACCAGAATAGTGCTTGGCATAGAGTAGGCATTCAATTACTATTTGTTGAATGAGTGACTAAATAAATACATGAATTAAACAATATTAAAAATAAGCACAATTATATGATACCCTTAAAGAAAGTAAGATATTATTTGTTGTGACCCTATTATGGGGTAGACATTTATCCACATGAGTTCATTAATCCTCACCAACAATACCCTGAGGTTACTAACTATTGTCAGACCTAATTTAAAACTGGAACCATAGTCCACCTGTGCACACAGCAGCACCTCTCTCAGGTTGTGGACTGGGTGCCAGGCATGGACCTAGAACATGTACCGCAGAAGCATCACTGATGTTTGCTAAATTGAGTTTAAAGAGGGGGAAAAATGAGAGAAGGAAGAAGCAAAAAACAAATATGAAAAGTCACCTCCACAGAAGAGGGCACCAAGGCCCAGAGAGATTACATGACTCAGAGGCACAAACCACAGGCTGCTCCTGACCAACTAGACCAAGCTTGAGAAGGAAAGATAAGCAACTCTCATCAATAGGACTTTCCCTTGTTGTAATTGCCATTTTATTTTAGTTTTTAACTGATTGTAAAGTAATACTTGATTTTTGTTTGAAGAGACTGGAAACTACAGAGGAACCAGAATTTTCCCTATAATTCACCTTTTCCCTTATCCAAGAAGAAAACAGTCTTCTGATCATATGTAATACATAACATTCTGATGCAATGAAAATGGGAATCGTATAATACATATTATGCAGTAAGGTTACTCAAGCTTGGCACTATTGTCATTTGGACTGGATAATAATTGTTGTGAGGGGCTGTCCTGTGCACTGTAGGATCCCCAGTGGCATTGCTCTGCTTCACAGATGCCAGTAGCACATCCAGGTTATAACATTAAAAAATGTCTCCATTATTGTCAAATGTCCTTGGACATTTCACTTCAGTTAAGAAACTACTTCTATATATAGTAACTTGTTTCACTTAATAATTTGCAATAAACATTTTTTCAGGCCATTAAGCATGCTTCTAAAATAGGATTTTTTAATAGACGGTTAGGTTGCACCTAATCAATGGGCCACATTTATTAACTAACTCTCGTTGAGCGTTCATGCAGTTTCCAGTTTTGCTCAGTTTGTTTTCAAAGCCGAAGCATCACTGAGTCTTCACCTCCACCATGGAGTAGCAACCTCAGTGCTGCATTTGGTCCAAAATATATTTTCTCTCTTTGTGCTACAGAAAGTGCCCCAGGAAGTCTGGGCAAACTGCGTCTTCTGTAAGAAACTCTTGGGCAGGAGAAACTGCTTTCAAAGACTTGGCAAGCATGACCTTCACCTTGCTGTGGATTTCCTGTGACGAGCTGGGGCCCTGAGATGCTAAACAATAGACCCTGCTCATAAGCTTCAGTGGCATGACCTCTTCCCTTGCTGCTGGAAATCACTACAAAAAAGCTCAACTCGGCTTTCTCAACCAAATTGTTCAGAACTAATTTAAACTTCTGATTAAGCCAGTGTGTTGAAGTGGCAGCTTCAGGTTGTTCTTATTTACACTGGTCAACTTGGCCGGTATATTGAATGAAACACATCAAATAGGGCTCTCTGGGAGTAGACTGGGAGTGAGACAACCTGGATTTCTGGTCCTGCTGTGTGAACTTAGGATACTGACAGAATCTATGTGGGCTTCAGTCTCCTCATCTATAAAATGGGAATGAGAACACCTCTTTTTCCTGACTCACAGAGTATTGGGAGGGTTAAACGTGTTGCTATATCCGAAGATACTTTGGAAATTGTCACACTTTATAGAAATGCAAACAACTGCTAGGATTATCATGTTGGTTGAGGAGAAGGTTTTATCAAGTAGTAAGCTCTATCCTCAATTAGATGCTGTTTCATTCAGAATTAAAGGCAGGAAAGCAAAGTTACTCTAAAAGTCAGGTAATGACAAGTGTTGGTGAGGATGAAGAGAAACTGGAACCCTCATATACTGCTGATGGGAATGTACAATGATGAAGCTGCTGGAAAACCATCTGGCATTTCCTCAAATAATTAAATGTAAAGTCACCTTATGACCCAGCAGTTCCACTCGTTCCACTCTTAAGTATATGCCCAAGAAAACTGAAAACATGCCTATATACAAATTTGCATTCAAATAATCATAGTAGCAATATTCGTAATAGTCAAAAGTGGAAACAACTCAAATGTCCATCAACTGAGAAATGGATAAACAGAATATAGTATATCCTTACAATGAAATATTATGTGTCCATAAAAAATAATGCAGCACTGACACATGCTACCACATGGATGATCCTTGAAAGAAGCCAGACATAAAAAGTCACATATTATATGATTTCATTTATATGAAATGTGTAGTAAAGGCAAATTGATAGAGATATAAAACAGACTGGTGGCTAGTGGGACAGGGAAATAAGGAAATGACAGCTAACAGGTTCAGATTTCTTTCTGAGGCGATGAAATGTTCTAAATTGACTGTGGCAATATTTGCGCACATCTATAAAAAAGAAGTAATGTTGAGGAAGCTCTTGAGTGACGCAAAATAACATTATTTTTATTTTTTATTTTTGGGTAAAATGGTGATGACAATAGCACATGCTTTTGTGTATTATTCCCCTTGATATTCCCTGTTCCTAGTAGAGTGGGTAACACAAAAAATAAAAACCGTCAAATGAGAGAGTGAACAAGTAGATGAATACACAAAAAGAATTCTGTCATATGTGGCTTATTTAATAATAATGCACATATATTAATAACAGAACACTAACATTTTCAAACCCTCTCTTCACTAAATGTGATTTTCTTTAGGAACTTTGTTTTGCTTATTTTCATCTCACTGATTTACCTGAAAGTCAATAACAAAAATAATATTTACTTACATTTTTACATATTTTATTTATTCATTCATTCATAAAGCATTTGCTACTTGTTAGAACATTTCACCTGTACTAACACATTTAACTCACACTCAGTAACCTCTTCATGTAGGTCCTATTATTATTTCCATTTTATGAAGAAATAGAGTTTGCTCTAGAGATATAATTGCATGAGTCTAAAATGACACACATACAAAGTTATTCATCAAAGTACTGTTTTAGTAGTAAAAGATTGAAGAGTAAATGTCCAACAAGTGAGTGCTATTTAGATAAGCTATGGTGCATACTTTGAATAGCATATAATTTATCAGTTAAAAAAGAATGAGGCAGGTATTTATATTTTGCTATAAAAGTCACTTTAAGATATATTAAGTGGGGAAAAAAAGCAAGACAGACAACAGCATATATTGTATGCTAGTATATATTTTCTGGTATATGTTTTGATCATATCTGGAAAGAAACTCAGGAAAACAGTAATAGTGGATGTCTCCTAGAAAGGGAGCCTAGAGGCTGGTATATCAGTCAGGAGATACTAGGGTATGCTGCAGCAACAAAAACATCCCCAGATCTGAGTGGCTTAAATAACAGAGGTTTATTTTTCATCTATAGAAGATCATCATGGGACAGTAAAGGTTGTCTGCTCATAGAACACTCAGGAATTGAGGCCAATGGAGCATCCCTCTTCTCGAACTCAAACATTGCTGGTCACCAGACCAAAGTGAGATCTGGAGGTTTTGATCTAACAAGTATAGTTGTCCGTCACTCTGTTCACACGTCCTTGGTCAGTACTTGTCCCATGATCCCCACAGCCACAGAGGAGCCAGGAAATACAAATCTATGGGTGTCCAGGAGGTGAAGCACTTGTGGAGCAGCATTAATGACTGCCACCTTGGGAACAAAAATTGGAGGAAGAATTGCTTTTCTCTATAAAGCTTTCTAAACATTTAAATATTTTGTCATGGCATATATTGCCCATACACACACTGAAATGTTTAAGAAGTGCCTCTAGGAGAGTTTAGTACCATGCAAGGTAAGCATAAGTTCTAGGTAACTTGTAGAGACCACAAATGCCACTGGGTGAGAGGAGGGAGAGGTCACTGCAGGCTGGAGGGGTCAGGGAAAGCACAGGCCATTTGGCTTTCAATGTGCATTTAAGGAGCATCTACTGTGTACCAGGACATGTGCTCTGCAGTGGGAATACACGGCTAGTTAAATAAGACCTGGTCTTCCCTAAGGCATTCATAGTCAACCACAGGGAAATGAGCTTGATTGGAAGCTGGGACCACTTGAGGTCAAATCCTGTCTCCCCCTGAGTAACCTCATTTGCCACACTTGTAAAATGGGTCTCCAATACCTACCACAGAAGATTACAGAGAAGATTTGCTACACCAGGATGGCCAGGGGTCTGAATAAATGTGGCTTGGAATCTGTTAGCCCCTGAGACACGTCACATATGGAAATATGGTGCCTATCTCCACTTTTCTTTGAGATGTTCACAAGGTGACAAAAAGATGCAGCCTGGGAGACTGCAATCTTCTCATTTTTTTCTTCACATCCTTCTTTACTCTAATGGACGAACTCTTTGGGGTCAATAGGTTACTTTTCATTCTGTTAAATCACATCATCTTTTATCTCCTCACTCAACACATCCACACAAACCATATTAGAAGTTACTTGTGGGGAATAATCTGCTTTATATCTTATCAATACTTTGAAAGGTATAATGCAGTTCAAATGGGGGCATTTTAGGGCTGTAAAGGGGGAGGGGGAAAAGAATGTCAGAATCCTAGCATAATCAAGATTTGGATTAGCAAGCAATTTCCTGAGTTCCCCAACTTCATAGATAGGTCAGAGAGGTCCGTTCTGAATGGAACCCATTAATCTCCCTGTTGTTAGTGAGGAAACGTTGGAAAGTGCAGGTGTTAACAGTCTCAGTGTTATTTTTGGGAGAATATGAATTGAACACTCACAGGAAGTGTACTATTCCCTTGCCAGCATCCTGGAGTATTATTTTAGGCAGCAGAACTGAGGCTTGTGAGCAGAAGCCGGCTTTCAACACACCTTTAAGGCAAGAAGGGTACTTCACAGGCAAGAATATGGCTGCAAAGATTGGGAAATTAAAACAATCAATGTATTCTGTAATGATGCTCAAAAAGGCCACCCATCGTCCTTCTCAGGAAAGCAATGCCAATGCCCTCAGCCATGAGACCCATCTGACTTGGCGAAATGCATGGACTGATCCTGGTTCTGTGGAATATATGGGCTAATCTGAATAACACCAGCCAAGAGATGCACACGCACAAAGTCAATTCAACATAGATGCTTTTGCTTATAAGGGCTGTTCCCCCCAATAATTTAAGAAGCTTATTCTTTAAACGCAGATAAAAAATTCTAAATAAAAAAAAGGTGGGAATGTGTTCAGTCTTCCTGAAGTGGTTCTGTTGGGCATGAAATTGTATTTTCTTTTTGGCTCCTCTTAGTACACAGCAGTTTGGAACCTAATGCGGCACTGTCAGGCTTTGTAACTTCCTACTTGGGTGCTCTTGGGCAGATTTCTTAACCTCTCTGTGCCTTAGTTTCTTCATTTGTAAAATGAGGAGAAGCTCATTTTAATAATGTAATAATGGTGTCTATCTAATTAGGTTGTTGTGTTGAATAAATACAAGTCAATCACTTGGAACAGTGTAGGCATATGGAAAGTGTGACATGAGTTGGTTATGGGGATGAGCTCGGTTGAGACACTCGATGTCTGACAGAGTGAAAGGCAGAGGAAGGGACAGCTGAGGAGTCAGAAGATGAAACTGCAAGACAGACTCCACCACACTTCCCAGCCAGAACCTCGTTTTGCATATTTGGGCCTCAGTCGCTTCATCTGTAAAATGGGTGCATGGTCCTTGTGCAGTCAGGATCCAGTGAGAAGTGATGCCTCTGAAAAATGTCTGCCACTAGTGAGTCTCATTATTAAGACCTGCAGCCATCTTCATCCTGTCCACTCCAGAGAAAACCTTCCCAAGGCCTGTGCGTGGTGTTTGTGGCAAGGAGGATAACTCAACAGGCAAGAAAATCATCTGCCTCACCCACTCCCATTAGAACAAGCAGCTTTTTCCATAGATAAAGCTCTAATTACCTCGCACCAGGAGGCAAAAGGAAGATAACATTACCAGTGATTCAAGTCATAAATACTTACTTTCTCTTTTAACATTTTTACGATACCCCCCCTTTTCAGATGCAATAATTTACCCTAATATGTTCCTCCCACTGTGTTTTCTACTCATCTGACATCTGTTTAAACACCAAGACAGCAGTACAAGAGTGAATTACATTATACTGATTATATGTATTTCATTCTACTGTGTGCTGCTAACGCCACATCAGCTTTATGTGTTGACTGCAAACCCAAACTCTGCTCTTTGTGTTATCTTGATGAACAGAACATAAATCATAACTCTTGCAACATGGAAAAGTACCAAAGTGCCATCGAGTTGGTCTGACTCTTTTTTAAGGACTTGGAATGGAACATATTTGTCTCATCCCATTCACCCAGGGAGAACATGAATCAGTGCCTAGTGGATCTGCCACTAAACATTTAACAGGAGAACAGGGAGGACACAGAGAAAGACAAGCTACTTGTTTTCTAAGATCACATTGAATGAGAAAGTTTACGAAATGGAATTTTGTTGAGGTCTGAAGTCACTTAAAGAGATAGATGTTCCCATTGAGATTAGGTTCTACTGAATAGGACAAAAAAAAAAAGGAGGAGGGCAATGCATGGCAGCTTAAACACACAATATTTTATTCTTTAGCATAAAAGAAGATAAAGGGGGTATTCTAAGGCTGATGTGGTAACTCTCCACCACAAAGCTAACAGGGGTCCAGGCTCCTTTCAGTCTCCCTGCAATGTGGATGTCCTCTTTATGGCCCAAGATGGCTGCCTGAGCTCCAGCCATCACATCTAAGTTTCTGACAGCAGGATGGAAGGAGAAGAAAGGTTACACCTTCCCTCTTTTAAAAACTAGGCTTTATTTTTAGAACATTTTTAGATGTATGAAAATATTGTGCATATAGTACAGACTGCCCACTTACCACCCAATACCCAGTTTCCCCTATTATTAACATCTTACATCAGCATAGTATATTTGTTATAATCAATGAGCCGATATTAGTACATTATCATTAATTAAAGTCCATACCTTATTCAGATTTCTCTAGTTTTTACCTAATGTCTTTTTTGTGTTCTAGGCTCCCATCCACAATCCTACATTACATTTAGTTGTCATATCCCCTTAAGCTCTTCTTGGCTATGACAGACAAGTTCACTGCCCTCCCTTTTAAGAAGACATGACATATCCCTTTACTTTTCATCAGCCAGAACTTAGTCACATGGTTACATATAGTTACAAAAGGCTTGGAGATGAGTCTTTATTCCAGATACCATGTGGTCAGTAGAACATTAAGGAAGAGGTAGATCCCATGGATAACTAACAGTCCCTGCTACAGAAGGATCTTAGGAGACCACCTTGTCTGCCTTCTGCTTTAGTCCAACTAGTTCCTAACAGCCCCATTTGGTGGGGGCAACCATAGTACAGGAAAGGTGATTGCCCTGAGGTCGCCAGAGGAGAGACCAGTGAATTGCTCTTTCCATTCTACCAGACTCCTTTGACTTTCCTCTTCTATTCCTCTCAAGCTTGTTCCTGAGCAGATCCTAGCCATCATCCTACTCCCATTTCAAGCCTCACTTCAAGCACTGCATCCTCCAAGAAAGATCGCCTCATCCCTGGGATGGGACAGAAGCTCCTTCCCTGTTGCCCTTGGCTGGGTCAAAATGACCACCAGCTCATATATTCTGAGAGTTTTTACTGAATCTTACTATGTGGCAGGCACTATGCTCTGTGCTTTCCCACATTCTCTCTTAAAATCCTTAAATCAGTCTCATAGATGAGTATTGTTACTTTTCCAGCTTTATGTAAGAGGACACTGAGGCTTCCTGAAGATTAATTGGCCCAAGGTCACTGCCAACACAAGATGAATCTGGGACCCCAGTCAGACCTGTCTCTGGAACCCACACTCATAATCACAGTATTACATGGCCATGAGGGCACATCTCACTCACTCGAGGACAGTGAGTGTCTGAGGGTCCCTGTGGAGGCTCTCACAGCTCTGGAAGCCAGAATTCCAAAATCAAGGTGTCAGCATGTTGGTTCCTTCTTGGGGACTTAGAGGGAGAATTTGTTCTGTGACTGTCCCAGCTTCTTGTGTTGACAGCAATTCTTTTAATTTTTTAATTTTTATTTTTCGATTAGAGCAGACATTCAATATAATTTTATATTAGTTTCAGATATACAGCATAGTGGTTAGACATTTATGTAATTTATAAAGTAATTCCCCCAATTAGTCTAGTATCTACCTGGCACCATACATAGTTATTATAATATTATTGACTATATTCCCTATGCTGTAATCTACATAGCCATGACTGTTTTTTAACTACAAATTTGTACTTTTTAATCCCTTCACTTTTTCCATCCAGCCCCCCACAACTCTCTCCCATCTGACAATCACCAATCTGTTCTCCATGTCTATAAGCCTGTTTCCATTTTGTCTGTTTATTTATTTTGTTCTTTAGATTCTGTATATAAGTGAAATCATCGGTGTTTTTCTTCCTCTGTTTGACTAATTTCATCTGGCATAATACACTCGAGGTCCATTCATGTCGTTGCAAATCGTAAGATTTTATTTTTTTAATGGCTGAGTAATATTCCATTTTGTGTGTGTGTGTGTGTGTGTGTGTGTGTGTGTGTGTGTGTGTGTGTACCACATCTTCTTTATCCAATCGTCTATTGATGGGCATTTAGGTTGTTTCGATATCTTAGCTCTTGTAAATAGCGCTGCAGTGAACATAGAGATGCATATATCTTTTCAAATTAGTGCTTTAGATTTCTTTCTGGATAAATACCTAGAAGTGGAATTGCTGGGTTATAAAGTAATTCTATTTTTCTTTTTCTTTTTTTGCAGAGCCTCCAAACTGTTTTCCATAGTGGCTGCACTAATTTGCAATCCCACCAACAGTGCACAAGGGTTCCCTTTTCTCCACATCCTCGTCAACATTTATTTCTTGATTTATTGATGATAGCCATTCTGACAGGTGTGAGGTGATATCTCATTGTGGTTTACATTTCTCTGATGATTAATGATGTTGAGCATCTTTTCATATGTTTATTGGTCGTCTGTATGTGCTCTTTGGAGAAATGTCTATTCAGGTCCTCTGCCCTGAATCTATTTTTTCTAATTGGATTGTTGGTTTTGGGGTGTCAAATTGTGTGAGTTCTTTATAAATTTTGGATATTAACCCCTTATCAGATGTATTATTAACAATACCTTCTTTCACTGAGTAGGTTGTCTTTTCATTTTGTAGATGGTTTCCTTTGCTGTGCAAAAACTTTTTAGTTTGATGTAGTCCCATTTGTTTATTTTTTTTCTTTTGTTTCCCTTGTCCAAGGAGATATCTATAAAAAAATATTAGTAAGAGCAATGCCAGAGAGTTTACTGCTTGTGTTGTTAAGAGCTGTATGGTTTAATGTCTTATATTTAACTCTTTAATCTATTTTGGGTATATTTTTGTATATGGTGTAAGAAGGTGGTCTAGTTTCATATTTTTGCATGTATTTCTCTAATTTTCCCAAAATCATTTATAAAAGAGACTGTATTTACCCCATTGTATATTCTTGCCTCCTTTATCATAGATTAAATGACCACATAGGTGTGAATTTATTTGTGGGTGCTATTTATTCTGTTCCATTGATCCATGTGTCTGTTTTTATGCTAGTACTGTTTTGATTACTATAGCTTTGTTGTATAGTTTGACATTAGCTAATGTGATACCTCCAACTTTATTCTTCTTTCTCAAGCTTGCCATCAGTATTCAGGGTCTTTAATGTTTCTATATAAATTTTAGGATTGTTTGTTCTAGTTCTGTGGGAAAAAAATGCCATTGATATTTTGATAGAGATTGCACTGAATCTATAGATTGCTTTGGGTAGAATGGACATTTAAATGATGTTAATTCTTCCTACCCATGAGCACGGTATATGCTTCCATTTATTTGTATCTTCTTCAATTAGTTTCTTCAATGACTTATAATTTTCAAGTGTAGGTCTTTTACCCCCTTGGTTAAATTTATTCCTGGGTATATTTTTTGATGCAATTGTAAATGGGATTATTTTCTTAATTTCTCTTTCTGATTGTTCATTATTAGTGTATAAAAACACAGCCAATTTCTGAATATTAATTTTGTATCCTGCTACTTTACTGAATGCATCTATTGGTTCTAACTTTGTGTGTGTGTGTGTGTGTGTGTGTGTGTGTGTAGATATTGTCATCCTTAGTGCCCCTTGGCTTGTGACTGCATCTCTTTAGTGTCTGCCTCCGTTGTCAGACAGCCTAAGTTTCTGTGTTTGTGTTCAAATTTCCCTCTTCTTATAAGGACAGCAATCATTGGATTAGGGCTACCCAATCCACTACGACCTCATGTTAACTTGATTACACCTCATTTTCAAATAAGGTCGCATTCACAGGTACTGGGGGTTAGGACTTGAACATCTTTTTTAGAGGTTCACCATGTGACCCACCCCAGAGGCTGAGAAGGAGACCTAGCTCACTCAGCATGGGGGACAATGGTTTACTGGTGTATTTGTTTGCTTGTTTATTTTTGCTACTGTATCTATCAAAGTACCTGCAAAGAGTTTAAGTGGGGAAGGGGGTGATTTACAAAGGAAACCTACAAGGAGTGGTGCAGCGGCCAGCATGAATGGGGAGGGGAGAGGGGCCTACGATCACTTCTAGGACTAAATTACTCAGAAGAGAGTTAATATAACTTTCTCAGAGGCATACAAACAGCCTACTGTGAGTCTGGAGCAAGGCAAATGGATACCCCAGTTTCTCCCCTGATCTCTTGGTGCTTTTCATTGGCTGAACTCAATTAGAAGAGAGGACAAGGGAACCTAAAAAATGCCATGCAGAGTATTATTACCTGTTACAACCTCCGAGGGGACAGATGTAGAAAGAAGGTGAAAGGCAGGTCAGTAGGTGTCCCACCCACGGTTCTACCTGTTCTGTGATGTGCTGACATGCCAAAGGCTTTCCAGCTGCTGCTGCGCAGGCAACTGACACGAGTGCAGCATATGAGATCTGAGTGCCCAGACATCCCAGTCCAGGGCAAGGCTCAGTGCAGGTCAAAGCTGCCCTCTGCCAGCCTGGTTCTAGCAGCTGATTCAACAGGCTCTCGTTGCCACATCGTACAGCCTTCTGGAAATTCTGTAACTCAATAATATTCTGTTCTAAATGCCTTGCTACTGGGTCAGGCAGAGTGAGTATCTTGCTCTGGTGTCAGCCAGGGCAACAGTTTGGGTCCCCCAGAACAGAGACAACACCTCAGCTAGGATTCTGAAGAGACTTCAGAACTATTAACACAGGAGTAAGCAGGCTGAGATGAGCAGCCTCAGGAAGCCACTGACACCTTAGGTTTTCAGGGCAAGCAGTGGAGATGGCATTCCGGAGCCTAGTGGAGCCCCAGAGCTGCAGAAGAGAGAAGTTTATGTGGAGGACAAAGCAGGGCCAGGTTGTACCAACGCTATGAGGGAGCAGGAGGCAGAAGTACTCTGACACCTCTCTCACCCTGCCTATCCATCTCCTGCCACCCCCAATTGGTTGAACTGGATGGGAAGCCAGAGTGAGGACAAGAGAGACCAGAAGTTGCTGTCTCTTGGGGTCAGAGAGCAATGGAGAGGCTGGAGATAAGTCTAGAGATGAAGAAACACCAGCTCCTCCAGGGATCAGACATGGACATTGGTAGGGTGCCTGCTGTGGGCTTTCTAGGTGCTGTCCAGATGCTCAAGATTGAACAACCTTGTTCAATTTTGACCATTTCCTGTAAGGTTGCCTTGGAGACATGCTGATCACTGCAGCCCAGGGACCTGTCTGACTTCAGGGCAGAATTGCAGCTACTTCACTCGAGCTCACAATTTCTGTTAGCTAAACAAAGTCTCTCTCTTGCCCCTATCTACAAGATGGAGAAAACAGGCTCAAAGAGGTTAAATTTTCTTCTTGAGTATATATCAGTCAGCATAGGCTAACTGCTGAAACAAGGATCCCCAAATTCCGGGAGCTTAACCCAGCACAGATTCCTCGCTCATGTTACCATGGAATGCAACAGTGAGTGGGTGGTTGGCTACTAATAGTCATTCCAGAACCCATGACCCATTTTTCAGGATCTTGGAGTTTCCCACTGGATGTCAACCAGTGGGAAGGAAAAAGAAATCATGGAAGATGGCAGAAGTTTCAGGAGCCAGGCTGGACGTGGCACACAGCACCCCTTCCCATATTCATGGGCCAGATCCCAGTCTTGGGGCCCCACCTGACTGCTTGGTTGAGGTGCAAGGGGAATGAAATCAGGCTGTGTGCCAAAATAAAATGAGATACATGGGATTTGGTGAGCACAGACAGACTCTAGGGAATACCTCCAGGATGGGTGCCACAGTAAGAAGCAGAATGGAGCTATGTGGCTGGAGAAAAAGGACAGTCAGGGGCATGAGATGTGGGGGTCGGGGGACAGGGCCCATCCTGCAGACCTCACAAGCCGTGGCTTTGGAGGCCATTGAAGGGAGTGATGAAAGCAGATTAGTTGACTTTCCCAAGGTCCTTCAGCTAGTTAGCTTAATCATTTAGATGCTGGAGCTCCACGCTTCCTCATCCCCCACAATTATTACAGCATTCAGAGGTGGTGGCCACTGCCTCCACATCTTCCAGGCTTTGGGTTCACCTCCTCACAGAAGGACAATGCTTTGCACTGTTGATTTTTTCCAGCAATATTTTGAGATATTGAGATTCAGGGGGCTTTGCGTGTAGGTTGGCAGAGCTATTCACCTATGCTGCATGAGTCCAGCCCATGGTTTCTATGAGCATATCATAGGCAAGTGCCCATAGAGCTGGCTGCGAGACAGGCAGCCTTACAAATTACTCCGTTAAACCTAAAAGCTTCAGCAATCCTGGGGATTATGAGGAGCCCAGCGAGGCCTTGTTAGGACGGGCGTCCGGGAGAACATGGAAATTATTTACATTTGTTGAAGGGCCAGTTTCAGTGAAGGATGACAGGGCCTCGGCCTCAGAGAATCAAGTGTGCATGGGCTTTTTTTTTTCCCAGCCAACTCTTAAACTCTCAAGAGGTCAGATACAGTGCAATGCAAGGCAGAAATCACGCTCTGCTTCAGGCGGGGATGTGGCTGTGGGCGAACCGGGTGCCAGGCACCAAGCTCTCTCTCTCTGGAGTTTGGTGCCTTCCAATCTGGGATTCTGTGAGCTTGGCAAAGATAAGACACCCGTCTCAGACACCTTTTCATGGGTTCCAACCGAATTCTGCAGGTGCCTTCCAGGCCATCCACACTGGGCACCTTCCATCTCCCACTCTGGGATTTTCCATTGTCCCCAGGGGCAGTAGATGCTGTAGGGCTTGCCCGGTGCCCATCCATGCATGACCAGAAAAGAGTTCATACTTCATGGGATGGATCATTGGCCAAAGAGTAAGAAGACAGTAAATAAATTTCTTCTTTTTTCCCTGGATGAACTGTCCTGTGAAGCAATTGTTTATGCAGGCTTTAGGAAGATGGTTCTCTAAAATTGAGCAGTTAATTGCTCTTAATACCAACTGATGTTTTAACGTCAGTTCAGACCCTCCTGTTGGCTCTCCTTTTCTAGCTTCTTCTTCCTGAGATTACATCTCCTAACAGTGCCTAACTTTTGCCTCAGGTTTTGTTTTCTGGGGAGCACACACACACACACACACACACACACACACACACACACACACACCCTTATACACACACACTTGTATACATCAAAACGGTGATTACTATGAGACTTTCTCAGTCCTGAGAAGTCAAGGGAGCTCTCTTTTCCTTCCACAAAATGATCGACAGTAACAGCTTCATTTTCATCATTGCAGCTATCAGTGGCAGAGAGTGATAGATTGCTCTCATTTCCCTTTTCCTCCAGGGCACACAGCCGCCCACTTTTCTCAACTCCCTTGAAGTTGGGGGTGACCCAGTTGCCCAGTTGTGGGCAATGGAATGTGACAACAGTCATGTTGACCACTTCCGGGTCTGATCTATAAAATGTTAATATGCAACCTTGCCTGTCCACCTACGCACCCTGGAGAAGGTTGACTCAGAAAATAGGAGGAGTAAAGCTTCCACGGAGAGTCACCCAACCAGGAAAAAGTCTCCATTGTGTTGAGCATCTAAAATATGGGAGTTGTGTGTTGATAGGAAGACAATTCTCATGCATATGAGCTATCAGACTCTGCAAGCAGTACATTTCAATGCATGGTTCCATTTAATCTTCACAGAAAAAGTCTAATTATTAGTAAAATTGGACTGCTATGGAAATTGAGGTTACAAGAGATTACAGCATATCGAAGTTCATACAGATAGCAGATTGGGAGATGCTGTCTAGAGTTTTACCACTAAAAACACTCTTACCATCGTAGAGCATGCCCATCTCCACTTTAGAGATGAAGAGACTGAAGTTCAGAGAGGACCGGTGACTTACTTGAGATATCACTCAGTTTACTGGAGTGCCAATGGTCAGTTCTCCAACTTCCAAATCTCCTATGCCCTCTCTAAGATCTCATAGACTAACAACTGTCCTCATTGTCCTTGGCTGTTTCTTCTGAGGGTGAAAGCAAATGATCCATTTATTGGAGGTAACGATCAAAGAGAAAATAAATACTATCCAATGATGAAGTGTTGAGTCTAATGGACACCGGGCTGAGAAGCAGTAATGTTGCTGCAAAGGTTATAGGCAGAGTTGGAATCAGTTTCCTTAATAACTAGCTGTGTGACCTGGGGCAAACCACTTAACCATTCTGTGCTCGGGTTCTCATTTGTAAAATGCAATTACAAAGTCATTGGGTAGATTCTAACAAAGTTGTTAAACGAGCTACTTCCTATAGCTAGCACACAATAAGCACCCAAACATGAACTGTTTTTATCATTGTATGAATTCACTACTCAGCCAGTTGCACAAAAAAGATCTAATATGGGTCAGATAATGTAAACCATTAAGCTGCTTTGCACAGGGGAAGTTTTCCTGTTCACCCTCAGCACAGCTGCACAGGGATGGTGTGTTTAGGGTCTGAGCTGAAAAGCAGGGAGCAGGTGCAGAAGATAAATGGGGAACGCTTTCTGAAATGCCCAGGTGGACATGTGTCCCCTGCCTCCTTGTCCAGATGCCCTCGACAATGTATCCTATCAGGCACTCTAGTCTGAGTCACCAGATGACAGGAATGACTTCAGCCTTTTCTCAAACGGAGATCCAGACTGAAATCCCATAGTATCCACCCCAGCTTGGCTTTGTGGTTTTCTATTTTTCTCACTTCCCAAAACAAGGTCTCAGGAGAATGTAGGCCTGGTGCTCCGTGATTCCTGGGAAGGGTGGGATGAGAGCAATTATCTTTGGGGCAGCAGATAAACTTTTTTTAGAGAAGGATGTGGAATGTAGGGGAGGGGGAAACATGAGAAGAATGCAAAACACTTTACCAAAAAGTGCTGGCGCCCCCAGATTGAACATAATCTGAAGATACCATCTTTTCCGCAGAAACCTTTCATCCACCCATTCTCCATTGACCCATTCATCTTTCTTCCTCCTTCCTTCCTTCCTTCACTTTTTCCTTCCTTATTTTTTTCTTCCTTCCTTCCTTCCTTCCTTCCTTCCTTCCTTCCTTCACTCTTTCCTTCCTTCTTTTCTTTCTTCTTTCTTCCTTCCTTCTTTCTTTCTTTTCTAACTTCCTTCCTTTCTTCCTTCTTCCCTTCTTTTTATCTCTCTACCCAGCCATTCATCCACCTGCTTATTCACTGACTACATACTTATTAAAGCATTCAATATGGGCCAAGCACTGGAACATGACATTGAGTAGGAGAGACACTGAGCCTTCCCTCACCCCACTCAAGTTCATTGTCCAGTGGAGTATTCACAAGGATAATGATTCAGCTGCTATCTTGGTCTTGGCTTCCCTGAAAGCAGACCATGAGGAAAGGAATGCAAATCGTATATTTGGAAGATGATCCCAGTAAATAACCATAAGGACGTGGAGAAGTGAGACAGGGAAGGGAAGGCAGCCAAGAAAACTGCCTTATGGAGCAGGTTGCATCCCTGTGGGCAACTGGAGCTCCACCCACCTTGAAACACCTCGAAGGCTTGTAGAATATGCCTCAGAATCATCCCAACTGAAGGACAGGGGAACTGGGGTGGCTTCTGACTCCCGTCCACCTCTAGTTGAGCCTGCTTCTGGGGCACCTAGGCATCCCAGGGGCCCAGGAGGACAAAGCAAGTCTCCTACTTAAATGAGCTACATGCAGGACTTGGGGGAGGCACCACACATCTTATATCTGTGCAGGCATAAAAACATTCTGAACGGATGAGCAAAGGCCAGTGACAAAGTGCAGCGAGGTTACTGTGTGTGAGCTCAGCATACACAGATCAACAGCCACCCTGGGTGCAAGCAAAAAAACTGCTAAAAGACATATTAAAACACAGTACAAACTAATATGCTATTTCACTAATTATAAAGCATCTGGGAGTTACACTTTAAAAGAACACACAGAATTTTTATGGAGAAATTAAAAACTTTATTAAGATGGGAAAGAAGACCTGAACAAATGAAAAAGTGACCCCTGTTCATGGGTGGGATGACCTAACTGTGCGAGCTGCCATTCCCCTTCAAATTAACCACACATCCCATGAAGCGTCTGTCAAAATTCCAGAAGAATCATGTGAGAAACTTGACCACTGGATTTTTGAAAATTCATATAGAAGAATAAACTTCCACAACCAGCTAGGACAATTTTGAAAAAGTGCAACATGTAACTTTTATCTCATAGTTTACCATAGCGTTTTATGCTGTCATTCCAGTATACATACATTTTACATTTTTTTCTTTACATTTTTATGTAAACACCATTTAAACCTTAATAATAATAGTTTAAAAGCCTCATGATAATTCATCAAGTTGCTTTAACTTAATTTCCCTAAGCACACCCCTAGTGTTGACATTTCAAATTCCAGTGTTTTATCATCCTTTAAAAAAATCCCATGGGAGAATTTCTTATTCTTAAGTGCACAAAACAGCATTGTTAAATTCTAGGTACTATTTCGTACAGCATCTCTAGAACTTACTTTGTGTTAATAACTGAAACTTTATACCCATTGACCAATGTTTCCTCATTTCCTCCTTCCCCCAGCCCCTGGTAACCACCATTATGCTCTGTTTCTATGAGTTTGACTTTTTTTAGATTCCACATATCAATGAAATGTGGATTTTTTGTGTATCTGGCTTATTTCACTTAACATAATTTCCTCCAGGTATGTCCATGTTTTGCAAATGGCGGGATTTCTTTTTTAAGGCTGCATAATATTCCAGTGTATCCATTACATTTTATTTATCTATTCATCTACTGATGAATATTTAAGTTGTTTCCATATCTTGACTGTTGTAATGCCATATGAGTGCAGATACATCTTTGAGATCCTGATTTCAATTCCTTTAAATCTATACCTAGCAGTGGGATACCCAGCATACTGCCATATGGTAGTGCCATTTTTCATTTTTTGAGGAACGTCCACACTGATTTCCATAACGTTTATTCATACATTCCCACCAATAGTGTACAGGCTTCCTTTTTTTTTTTTTTTTTTTTACCCATTCTTGCTAAAACTCATTATCTTTTGTCTTTCTGATGATGGCCATTCTAACAAGTATTAAGTGATCTTTCACTGAGGTTTTGATTTGCATTTCCATGATGATCAGTGATAGTGAACAACTTTCCACATCTTCATTGGTCATTTGTATGTCTTCTTTGGAAAAGCATTGTCTCTGGGGGCCTGGATGGGCAGCTGATCTGGAGCATCGCTCTTCAGATGGAAGGGGTACCAACCTCTTCAGGCAGAATCCTGGATGCCTTATCTCTGTGTTCCTGACGGGAAAGGGAGGTATTTACAAGGGGCGAAGTCCAACCTTTGGCCATGAGCCAGCTCACATCCTCTGCAGAAGGCAGGGTTTTTTCAGACTTCCATGTTCTGTTGAACTGAAGAAAAGCATTTCTTACACAGAAAAATAAATAAATAAACACAAGTAAAAATAATGATTTTAATAATCAGCTTAGTGTGGTTGAAATGAGAAGATGTGAACACTGTTACTATATCTTGCTTGAACGCCTCACAAAAACAAAACATAGATATATATTTTTTCCTCATTACCAATGAAAGTCCTGACTGCAGATTATCAGGACTTTTACACCTGTTAAATTAGCAATGGTTTTACAACAGTGATTCCCAGAGCTGGCAATATCTGGTGAATTTGGTATGTGCCACATTGCCAATGGGGTGTAAATTCTTACAGTCTTTTGAGGACTTAAAAATAGATATTAAGATTTATAAAAAGTCATATACCTTGATTTAATAAAACCCTCACTTTTAGAAATTTATTAAAAGAAAATAAGCAAAGTAGAAAAAAAGTTCCAGATGTGAAAATGTTCATGCCACTAGTTTTATAAGAGAAAAAAGAGAAACATAATAAATCTAGCAGCAGAGGTCTACATTACCAGCTTGCGATATTACACAGCCTTTACCATAGAAAATAAAAGAGTAATGCAATGCTTAGAATTGAATACACGGAAAAAGCATTTGTTCACTAAAACATTATAAGGGTATCCACAAAGAATATAAAAAACAGAAAAGTCAAAAATAAAAAGCTAGCTTATAGAGGAAGCGTGGTTAGGCGTCTATTATCATTTTTAAGTTTAGAGGGCTATTAATGTAGCATAAGGCCATTTATGTGACTAAAATATTGAATACATTAAATGAAACTAACACTATGAAACAGATGGACAGAGGGTGCTGGACGAGTGGGTTCCTCCAGCCGCCAAGTATCCCGCAAGCTTGCCGAACCCCATCAACCACCAGGCAGTCATTCGCTGCTCTTTCTAATAGTTCAGCATCAGATCGAACCCATGCGATACTGTAGCACCTGCGTATACAGCTCAGCAGTTAAGATCGTAGCTCTGAGGTTGGTGCCTGAGCTTAAAATCCAGTTCAGCCACTCTCTAACAGCATGAACTTGGAAAAGTTATCATCTTCTCTAGTATTCCATTCTTATCCACAACGTTCTGGTTATATGAAAACCAATTCCATTACCCAAATATGTGTTACGCATGACTTGAGACCTTTTCAATAAAGGTCAGATATCAACTTTCCACCTTACAATACTTTTGAAAACATTTTTAAAATCCATCTGTTTTGGAGGGTAGGCATCCACTTGCCTGGAGGCAGCGGGTAGGGTGTCAGAATGCTTCAAGTCTAAGCCTCCAATCCTACGGCCCTGTTCTTTGCTCTCACGGGGGCTCTGCCTTGTGTGGAAGACTTTCCGGAACTCAAAGTTGAGTTGTCTTGTAGCTTTTTCATCAATGTGAGCCACCTTTAGCATCCATTCAATTGTGCGTCTCACTTGAATGCAAAAGCATATGGCCTTCCGCCATATTTTTTTAACAGCTCATGTGCATTGTCTGGCTTTCAGTCTTCCATCCTCCAAAATCTCATGTTGGATGCCCATAAAAATGCATAAGGCGCTAACTTTCCTGTTTTTCCAGGCCTGCGCTCTCTCAGGAAATGCATCACTGTGTGGGTTTTCACTATGTGTGTTTTCACTCTGGTTCCCAGGCATGCAATGGAAGGTCCTATCCCCTCCGAGTTTGTAGCCCCATTTGCTGCACCCGGATCTTTATTCTCTGGGGGATGAACCTGGAACAGCAGGGTGCCCATGGAATTTTCTGAGGGTAGTGCTGGCTACTCATTCACTCATCAGCCCATGTGCTCAGACAGCAAATATTTAATAAGTATATACCATGCACCAGGGATTCCTGCCTTTGAGAAGATTAGATTTGTATGGGGAATTATTCCAGCTAACTAATACTATGTAACAACTCTTCCCAAAACTTAGTGATTCAAAAGAACATTCATTTTATCTTCTGTATTTATTCAGTAGGGTTGCCATAACAAAGTACCACAAACTAGATGGCCTAAACAATAGAAATATATCATCTCACAGTTCTGGAGGCCGAAAGTCCAAGATCAAGGTGTTGGCAGGTTGGTTCCTTCTGATTCTGTGAGGGAGAATTTGTTCCAGGCACCTCCCCTACCTTCTAGTGGTTGCTGGTGATCCTTGATGCTCCTTGGTTTGTGGAAGACACCTCGGTCTCTGCTTCCTCTTCACATGGCATTCTCACCTTGTCTCTGTGTCCAAATTTTCTCTTATAGGGACACTAGTCACACTGAATTAGGGCCTACCCTAGTGACCTCATTTTATCTTGATTACTCTGTACAAACCCCATCTCGAATAAGGTCACATTCTGAGTTACTGGGGGTGGTTAGGACTCCCATGTATCTTTTTTGGAAATACACAGTTCAAACAATAGTGTCTTTCATAGGTTCTGTGGTCAGGATCTCTGGAAGGGCTCAACTGATGATTCTGGCTCTTTCATGTGGTTGCAGGCAGATGGCCGGGTGCAGGGGTGTGGCTGGCACAGCTGGCAGCTGGCTGGTCTCCTCTCTTCATGTAATCTCAAGTCGTCTGGTGTGGTTTCTCCACCCGAGTGAGCTTGGGCTTCCTCATAGCGTGGCCGCTTGGAGCATCAAAAGTGAGCACCTCACTGAGCAAAGGGAAAACCACCCTGCCTTCTATGAGCTAGTTTTGGAAGTCTCATAGTGTCACTTGTGCCATCCTCTGGTGGCCAAATCTGTCACCGACACTTGTTGAGTTTCAAGGAATGAGGATAGGGACCCCATTTGTTAGTGGGAAGGATATCAAAGTCCCATGTTGAATGGAAATTTTGTTGAAGCATCTTTGAAAGATACAATTGACCACAGGGATGATGGAACAATGGAAACATGATATGGCAAGGTGGTGACTGCTATTTTCCAGAAAAACGTGGGCTGCCATGGAAACATAGGAACTAGGTACCCAGAATTGTGTGAAGAGTCAGTAGAGCTTCCACAGGAGGCTAGGCTGAGAACTAAAAAGGGGTGAGCAGCAGTTAGCCAGACAAGGGTGGGGTGGGGTGGTCTTAGCAGAAGGACCCATCCATGCCAAGGCCAGGAGGTAGGAGGAGCATGGACATTCTGCAAGAAGCTGGAATTCCACTGGGCAAGAGAGCTCTCCCAGCTCCTCCAACAATTCCTCAAGGTCCCAATTCCCTGTGAAGGTCCCTACCTCTGTGAAGCTGCTTCCTCTTTCACAAAATACTCTAGTTTTAGTAGGCAATGCTGTCTCTGTACAACTACAGTAAGTCCCTACTTAACATCCTTGATAAGTTATATGACTAAAAGTGAAATGACAAAAATGAAATCAAATTTACCATAAGCTAAATGATATAAACAAGAGTTAAGTTCCTAAAGAATCTCACTAACATTATAAAATCTAAAATAATTACAGTAGATTCTATTTTATACATTTAATCCAGACTAACAAGCGACTACCATGCCACAGTTGGGACCCCTGGTCTGTTCATATGATTCTATGGCAGTCATTATTTTAAAATTGACTCTATATTTATCTAGATCAGGGGCCAGCAAACTTTTTCCATAAAGGGCCAGATTGTAATATTTTAGCCTTTGTGGAACATATGATTACTGTCACGAAAACTATTCATATCAGCTACGATAGCACAAAAGCAGCCCTAGATAATATATAAATGACTGGGCACAGCTGTGTTCCAATAAAGCTTTATTTACAAAAAAAAAAAAAAAACATGTGGAGGGCTGGATTGGACCATGTGAACCATTGCTTGCTGACCCATAATCTAGACTGAAGTTTTTCTGGTCAGAATTTGAGTCCTAGTTTCCAGCACTTACTGTGTATAACTCTGAATACGTCATTCAACTTCTGTGAAGCCATTTCCTTTTCCACAAAATGTTTTAGTAGACAATACTGTTTCTTTCATAACTACAGTAAGTCCTCACTTAACATCCTTGACAGATTCTGTGACTTAAAGTGAAACGATGATAACAAAACCAAATTTATCATAGGCTAAATGATATAAACAAGAGTTAAGTTACTATAGGATCTCATCAGTGTTACAATGAAACAACATTAAACAAAATAACACTCAAGGGCCATGCTGTACTCAGTTCTGCCACTCAGGATAGGAGAAAAGGAGACAAAGAGAGTAAATGCACCTGGAAGGTTGTGTGGCATGAGGGTGAGAGACTTGGATGTTGCTATAGCAAACCTTGTATGTACTTCCTAGTTGTGACCTTGAGCTGCCCTGAACCACAGGATTCTCACATGTAAAATAGGAATAAATATGGACCACACTGTGGTAAGGTGAGGTCTAAATGAAATTCCCTTAGGCCTCACACTTGGGGTAAGAGCAGACATCCCATTTTGGGGAACCAGCTAAGCAATGCTGATCCCATACTTGCACAGGGACGTCAAATATGGTGACTTCAAATATGGCCAGCTGGCTGAGGATGGATGCCCCCTAGGCCCACCTGAGCTTCCCCACTTCTGTGGCTGGCTGAAGTCGGGGAGCAGGGACAGATGCTCGCCTTGAAGGGCCTTCACCCCAGACACCCGCTTCCTCCACGGGGAGGGTGCTTCCTCATTCTCAGCACAGAGACATGCCCCTCCCAGCTAAGGAAAACATGGTGCCAGCCCCCGTGTGGAGAATGTGACATTCCTTTAAAACAAGCCAGTTGTTTTACAGCCCTGCTTTGGAAGACTTCAAAAACATAAAGGCTCTAAAATCAAAGGCTTCCTGTTATAAATTCATTTCTACACCTCAGGTACTTGGAGGCAGGGGGAGGGAAAACACTAAGATTCAATGAAAAGTGGTTGAAAATGCTCTAAAAATACTCTGCTTGTGGGAGAACAAACTGGATGGTCTCGAAGGGCGGGTGGAGAACTGCTCCAGGTTTTCCTAGGATTTTAATACTTTTGTCGTTCGTAAACCTTCAGTGCCTTAAAAAGAAATTGTTTTTTAATTTCGAGGCTTGTTGAGAACCAAGTGGATAAAAAGAAATTTAAAATCTTTGAAATTTGACCTTACCTTAAAAGAGGAGAAAACCCAGCTCTGAGACTCTGAGGGGTTGGGTGTGGTCACCAGCTGGTAACAGACAAAACAAAGAAAGAGAACTCAGGCTCGTTGGCAACAAAGCACAGCCTTTCTTACTCTTAAAAAAAAAAAAGAAAGGAAGGAAGAAAGAAAGAAAGAGAGAGAGAGAGAGAGAGAGAGAGAGAGAGAGAGAGAGAGAGAGAGGAAGGAAGGAAGGAAGGAAGGAAGGAAGGAAGGAAGGAAGGAAGGAAGGACGGAAGGAAGGAAGGAAAAAAAATCCTGACTACAGAAGCAATGTGTGTTTATTTGAAAAAATTCAGAAAATTCTTAAATTCCCAAAAAGGAAGCTTGAAATCACCTGCGACTGTAATACCCTCAGACAACTTCTTTGGGGATGGGCCTCCACTCTCCTTTCCAGGCCTCGATTATCTACCCGATGATACAGATCTGCGTCCAGAAGCTGTGGAAGATGCTATGGATGCCCCACGTCTCTGGGTTCACCTGCAGCTGGGCTGCCTGATCCCCACCCAGCTCAGGCCCCAGGCCTCTCGCTTGTCACTTGCAGGCTCCCCGCTGTCATTGTAGTTATGAGGGAGGCTGGGAGAAAGAATCAGATAGCAGACAGTAAGGATGGAGTCAAGATCTCTGCCTTCCAGTCTGGCTGAGCCCCACCCCCATTCATGTTTGACTGACACCTTCAGGTCTCACTCCAGGGTTTGGGAACCCTACCCTTGACTCTTGAGTCTGGCACAGTTGCCTTCTTTGCCTTTCCCAGCCTGAGTGCCTCCTCCCCAATGGCACTCGTTGCCCTGCACTAGAATCGTCCTCCCCTCCCCACAAATTGACGACAGTTGGTATGCTTGTCAATATTTTAAGTTTTAGCCACTCTGGTGAGTGAGCAGCATTGTGTAATTGTGGTTTGAATTTGCACCGCCCAGCACCAGGGAGGCACTCTGTCTTGGTGTGCCCCTTGTTTAATTCCAATGACAGACACAAGGAAAATGCCGGGTCGTGCTTTTATTTACAGTGCTGTTATTTTAAATCGCTTTCTTGGTTCCCATGCTCTTGTGCTCAGCCACTGAGATAGTGCTCTGATGTCCATGGCTTGAGTAGAGTGCACACAAGTGCAAGGACCACTACATCAATGAGAATCTCATCGTTACACCTACTAGGGTGTGAGGCTGTGTTTACCTGATGCCAAATCCAGCTTAAACCCAATCATGCCCCTTAACTTTTCCATTTCCAAAAGGCCAGATATTTGGTGTCAGGTCATTAAAACATCTGATGGCTGAGCCGAACTTATTGGTTATCATTCTCGGATTTCATGTCAGGGAGACATGATCTCTACGGTGGACACATCACACGTCACATGTCACACAGAGGAGAGCCATCCCCCAAGGAGCAGGAGTCTCACTGAATGGGCAGATGCGTGGAGCCCAGAAAGCACAGCAGGAAGAAACGAGCTTGACGTGCATGAATTTCCAGTAACAGCAAACAGCCTTCCGCATATCTTGCAGGGATTTTTAATAATTAGGGTATTCAACTAAAAGTCTGATATTTGATCAAAATACATAACACTCAAATGGAGCCGATCCACGGCCAGACAAGCAGGCAGTACATACATATGGTTTCAAAATACAGTTGGAGCTGCAGTGAATAAATGGAATTTTGGAATGATTTGCTTTACAGTTCCCTTAAGTAACATTATCTTGTTAAAGACATTAACCTCGGGCCTTTGCTGTTATATATTTGCTTTTATTGTTTTCATCCTGGGAGCAACCTGTAGGAGAGACACTCGTCAGCGAAAGAGGGGTCAAGGGTCGTGAAAACATTGATTTTCAAGGTGGCTGAATGGCCGTCTGGGGAACACTTGCCAATTATGGAAAACAGACATTGCCTTTCAGAACCTCCTTTATAATTTGAAAAAAAATTTATGAACTCCCAAACATTAATAACCATTTCATAGTTTTGCCCAACATGAGACGGCCTTGAGGAAATGCCTCCTCTGATGTTGCTTTTCTTGGAAGAAAACTCTGCAGTTAGGCATTTTCTCCCAGTGGGGCTGCAGCTGCCCCACGGCCACCTGGGGGGGCTAATTCTGCAGTGGAGCAGCTCTCCCACCTGTTCCCCAGGCAAGGCTGCAGCCCCCACTGTCAAAGTGATTGAAAAACGAACCTCCACTTTCTTACATGGGTTTTTGGGGTGGTCTTCTCAGACAGAGCATGACTGTGGGCTTTCAGAACGCTGTTTAGACCTCTCAGGCCCCCGTTTTCTCGTCTGTAAAACGGGGGATCAGTGAGATTGCTGGGAAGATTCTAGACAATGGGGTAAAGAGCCCCTCGCCATTGAAGTCATTTTTACCTGTAGCTGATATTTTGGCTGCTCCAATTGGGGAATCTCTGGACTTCATTTATTCCCTTCTTGATTTTGGATAAAAAATAGCACAGGTAACATTTCTGAGCATCTGTGGTCTGTGTACCAGGCACTGAGAGATCGATTGCCTGTCATGCTCACAGCTCTTCAGTGTAGGAGTCGTGTTCCCCATAAGGGATCTGGGAGGTGAGGTGACCCACTTAGGGTTGCAGAGTGGAGTTTCACCCCAAGTTTGTCCCACCCCAAATCTGGGATCTTTCCACAGAAGCACACTATCTTCCACCTGCTCATTCCAACAAGCTGTCAGCTTTTTGGAAACCCTCTTTATTTGGGATCCAAGTCATCAGTAAACCTCTGGGGGGCCATGTGTGAAAAGTCCAGGGCAATGTGACTCATCATGGAACCCTAGGCCCCACAGAGAACATCAGACCATAGCCAAAAGGCAGACATCCTAATCATTCCCTTCTCCTGCCCTACTCTAGTTCCATGGGGATATTCCACAAACTCACATCCAGCCATTTCTATACTCCTTCTTGAAATCACCTCCAAAGCTCAGGGCAGATTTTGCGATGTTCTGAGATAGAATTCATTCCCAAACGTGACAGGGCACATTCTTTCTCTTCCCTATAAAGGCCAGCCTCATGCAGGAATAATTTGGAAGACAAAGTGGGCAGCAAAGTAACCCTTGGAAAGGGCCTTTTTTCAAGGAGTCTGTACAGGATTTGGCTTCCTTGTCCCATTTTCCCTCTCTTTCCTTCCTTTCCAGGCATCAGAGATGGCTGGCCCAACTTCCTAGATAATTGGAATGGTCCACCTTGGGACATCATCACGGTCTTAGTGAAAAAAAAAAAAAAAAAGCCTCTAAGACACCAGAGCCCTAGTTAAGAAAGATTTTCGAAAACCTTGTTGATCCTAAGATACAACTTTTAGAAGTATAAATTGGTTAAGCTTTTATGTAAGGCAATTCAGCAATATCTACCAAAATTACAAGTATGAACAAACAGTGACTGGAATTCCCTGCTGCAAAGAGATTTAACTCTGAGATGTTCACTGAGGTGATGTTTACCTAGCTACCCAATCCCAAGGTATTGAGTAAAAGGAGGAGACCAAAATACAAGGAAATTCTATCCAGTGAAATCGACATATGTTTTTTCTCTATTGCAACATGAACAATTATCAAAGGTACTTTCAGTTCATCTCTTTATCAGTGTGTGTGTGTGTGTGTGTGTGTGTGTGTATGCAAAACAGATTTGTGTGTCTCTATGGGTAAGAATACAGATTCTGCCATCAGGCTAGCTGAGTTCATATCACAGTTCTATCACTTATTACCTATGTGACTTTGAACAAGTTATCCCACCTTAGTTCAGTAAGAGGGGGATGATAATAATGCAAACCTGGAAGATTTGTGTAAGGACAAATGAGATAATTATGTAAAGCTCTAAGGAAAACAAATGCTAAATAAATGCAGTAAAACATGTTTTAAAAACACATCAAAGGCAGGACCAAAAGACATTTAAATATTTAAAGTAGCTATCTTTGAATGGTGAAATTACCTGCAATCTTTTATCTTCTCCTTTTTCTGATTTTTCTGCTGTGAACATGTAACATAGATTTTTAGGAACATGAAAACTTTTATCCTTAAGTACCAGAAAGAATAAACACTCATATTTCTCTAACACATCCAGCTTCATGATCAGAGCTGGGCTCAACCAGCCAGGATGAGAAGGTAGCTGTCAGCACGGGGTGAGCGTGGCAGGTAAAAATGACAGATGTAAAGGGCAGGCCAGTGGTGTCTTGAATATGTCAAGTGAAGTCACCTGCCAAAGGCCCCACACTGGGAGGATGGCCATCTGGGGCAGGAAGCCATCATGAGCGATTAAGTCTGCTCATGGGTCAGGCCCAGCAGTGCGACTTCTTACCCTCCACCCTAGCCACTAGGCTGCACTGCCAGTTGATAAAGCACAGGGCTCGGAGCGTGGCCTGAGGACTCCAATCTGTCTGATTTTAGGTCAGACTCTACCACTTCTTAAACTGTGTGATGTTGGGCAAATGTCTTGACTTTTCTGAGCTTTGGTTTAATTATCTGAAAATGAGGGAAATAGTAACAGCAATTTCATGGAGTTGATGAGAGGATTAAATAATCAGGCACGGCTAAGCAACAGGGAACAAAGTGGGAAGTCCCCACCCTCACAGCGCCCCGACATTAGCAGCAAGGCCAGTGGTAATCACAGGCTCACCTACATTGATGTAAGATTCAAGGGTTCATCTTTTTAACAAATAGTAATGAGTGTCTGTCTGTTCCACGCCAGGTATTACTCTTGGCATCAAGTGTACAGCTCTAAATAAGATCAAAAGTCCCTGCCTCATGCTGATGGCTCGTGAAGTTTTCTGTCTGCAGGTTATGCATCAGTTAAAATCTTACTTTAAAGAAACTCCTGCCTTTTAAAATGTTAACAACTTGTGAATTTGTATAGAGTACATGAGTGTTCCTTGCTTTAGTCTT
>PVKZ01003258.1:0-124901 GCA_004027375.1 Macroglossus sobrinus
AGCATACCCACCCCGCCTTCACTCTGCCCCTTACTCCGCTTCTTTCTTAGCCTCTTATATGCTTTTCTTAGCCTATTATATACTCACTTGCTTATCGATTATTGTCTGTTTTTGCCCCCACACTAGAATGTCAGTTCCATGAGAGAAGAGACTTAGATCATGGTGTCTTATGTAGCACCTAGACAGTGTATGGCACTCAGCAGATGTTCAATAAATATTTTCTTAAACTTTAAAAATTGATATATAATTCACATATCATCAAATTATCCTGCTAATGTATACAATTCAATGTTTAGTATATTTATGAAGTTGTAGAACTATCACTACCATTTAATCTCTGAACACTTTCACCAACACAAAAAAGAAAACCCACACTCATTAGCAGTCACTCCTCATCACCCGCTCCTACCCCAGTAACCACTAAACTACTTTCTGTCTCTATTCTAGATATTTCGTGTAAATGGAATGTACAGTATGTGACCTTTTGTGTCTGTCTGCTTTTACTTAACCTAATATTTTCTGGGGTAATCCATGCTGTAGAATGCATCAAAATTTCATTCTTTTTTATAGCTGTATATATATATACCACATTGTGTTTATCAGTTCATCAGTTGATGGACATTTGAGTTGTTTCCACTTTTTGCCTAGTATGAATAATACCACTATGAACAGTCATTCATGTGTAAGTTTTGGTGTGGGCATGTTTTCAGTTCTCTTGAATATATACTTAGTAGTATATGTATTCAAACCATTTGCTCGTTCTTAAATTGGGTTATTTGACTTCTTGTTGAATTGCAAGGTTTCTTTATATATTTTGCATATCAGATCCCTATCAGATGTAAGATTTGCAAATATTTTCTCTCATTTTGTAGGGTGCCTTTTTCACTTTCTTGGTGGTGTCCTTTGAAGCACAAAAGTTTTGAATTTCAATAAAGTCCAATTTATCTATTTTATCTTTTATTGCTTATGTTTTTGGCTTCATATCTAGAAAACTACTGCCTAATCCAAGGTCACAAAGATTTATGCCTACATTTTCTTTTTAGAGTTCTATAGTTTTAGCTTTTACATTTATGTCTCTGATACATTTTGAGTTAATATTTGTATATGGTGTAATATAAAGGTCAGACTTCATTCTTTTCAAAATATCAGTTTTTACAGCACCATTTGTTGAAAAAAAATTGTCCTTTCCCCCACTGAATAGTCTGGCATCCTTGTTGAAAATCAAATGACCCTATAAATAAGTGGGTATTTCTGGATCCTCAGTTCTATTCCACTAATACTTTATGCCAGTATTGTATTGTCCTGATTATAGCTTTGTAGTAATTTTTGAAATTGGGAAGTGTGAGTCTTACAGCTGTGATATTCCTTTTCAAGATTGTGTTGACTATTTTGGGTCCCATTTATTTCAATATGAATTTTAAGATGAGCCTGTCAATTTTTACAAAAAAAAAGCAGCTGGGATTTTGATAGGGGTTGAGTTAAATCTATATATCAATTTGGAGAGTACTATCATTTTATCAACATTAAGTTTTGTGATCCATGAACATGGAATGTTTTTTTTATCTTTTTAGGTCTTCTTTAATTTTTTCAACTATGTTTTCAATGTACAAGTCTTCCACTTCTTTGTTAAATTTATTCCTAGGTATTTTTTAATGAAATTGTAAATGAAATTGCATTTATAATTTTGATTTTGGATCCTTTTTGCTAGCATGTAGAAAAATAATGAATTTTCAAATATTAGTCTTGTATCCTGCAACCTCAGTGAATTCATTTGTTAGCTCTAATAGTTTTTTGGTAGACTTCTTAGAATTTTTTCCATACAAAGTCACATCATCTGTTAACAGAGATGGTTTTACTTCCTCTTTTCCAGTGGATGTCTTTTATTTCTTCTTCTAGTCTGATTGCCCTTACGCCTCCAATTCAGTGCTGAATAGAAGTGGTGAAGGCAGACACCCTTGTCTTGCCCCTGATCTTTGGAGGGGCACCCTTAAGTATGATGTTAGTTGTGGGTTTTTTGTAGGTTCCTTTTATCAGACTGAAGAAGCTCCTTTTTAACCCTATTTTGTTAAGTGTTTTCATTATGAAAGAGTGTTGGATTTTTTTAATGTTTTTTTTTCTGTAACCTTTGAAGTAATTCATGTGGTTTTAGTCCTTTATTCTATGAATATGGCATATTACATTGATTAATTTTTATATGTTTAACCAACCTTTCATTTTGAGGGATAAACCCACTAGGTCATGCATGATACAAATCTTTTTTTATCCGGTGCTAGATTTGATTTGATAGCATTTTGTTCAGGATTTTTGCTTCTATATTCATAATTTTCATTTTCTCATCTTTTGGTGTCTTTGTTTGGATTCAATATCAGGGTCATACTGGTCTCATAGAATAAGTTTGGAAGTGTTCCCTCTTTTACTTTTTGGAAAAGTTTGAGAAGAAGAGGTGTTATTCTGTAAACAGTTAGTAGAAATCACCAGTGAAGCCATCTGGTCTTGGTATTTCCTTTGTAAGTTTTTCATTACTGAAGTAGTCTCTTTACTTCTTATTGGTCTATTCAGATTTTCTATTCTTGAGTCACTTTCAGTAGCTGTCTCTTCCTAACAATTTGTCCATTGCATGTAGGTTACCTAATCCGTTAGCATCTTTGTTCACAGTATTTATGTTCTTTTTTAGTTTCATCAGATCAATAACAAAGTCCCTTTTTTCACTCCTGATTTTAGCCTTCTCTTGGCCAGTTAAGCTAAAAGTTTGTCAATTTTGTTGATCTTTTCAAAGAAAATATTTCTGATTTGCCGATTCTGTTGTTTTTCTAGTCTCTATTTCCTTTTCTTTTCATTCAAATATTTATCATTTCCTTCAATTTTTTTGCTCTAGGTTTAGTTTGTCTTTTTTCCCCCTAGTTTGTTAAAGTGAGAGGTTAAGTTATTGATTTGTAATCTCTGTTAATTTTTAACACAGGTCAATAAATATTTAATAAATTTTTTGAATGGTCTGGAAAAACTAGTTTGATTGACATTGGAAAAGTGAGAAAACTTCACATTTGGGGCGGGAAAGGGTCCCAAAGGCCGGAGTCCAGTAAGGTAAGAGGCAGTAGAGGCTGAATTTCTAGAGAGGGAGGAGAAAGCTGCTAGCACATCATGAGGGGCACTCTCAAGAGAGAGTAATTACGTTGCATTATCTGCATTATCTGCAACATAATTACTATTTGCTGCTTTGGGGTTTGGTTTTATTATTTTTTTTTGACTTTTTGTATTTGAGAGACTTTAGTAAGATTTCAACTGTTTTTCCATTTCTTTCGAAAATTAGACTTGTGTCCCTTTCATTTTTCCCTTCTTTTTTTTTCAAATTTTTATTTCTAATCAAGCAGTAAATGTTCATAATGAGAGCCTTGGAAAATACAGGATCCTATAAAAAAGAAAATGAAAATCACCAGTATCTCTCCTCTAATCTTTTTAATATGCAAAGTCCATAATCCCTTACCCTCATTTCAAAATTCAAAATATTCCAAAAACTAAGTTTTACCACAAAATCATTTTAGTGGCAAAAGCTGATCTCAATGGACATGAGGCTAAATATAGTCTTTATTTATCTGTATGTATACTAATATTTTTGTTCGTGATGTATTATATAATTTATAGAATACTACCTTTCTAAAAGCTAAAAAATTCAAATTTCCATATCTGGTCCCAGGAGTTTTAAATAAGAGTTTGTATACCTATCTATATTAAAATGTATACTTATATATGTATTGTATGTATGTGTGTATTGCATATATTAATACACTCATACGTGTTATTTTACACCTCTACTTCTTAACAGTATATTGTGAGCATTTTACTGCCATTAAATGTTATTGGAAAGCAGACTTTAATGTTGGTACAGTGTTTCATTATGCTGATCATTCAACCATGACCCTTTTGTATATGTAAGACATTTTCCAATTTTTCGATATTATAAATAGCACTAAATTAAACATATTTACATTTAAATCTTGATGTGTATCTCTCAATATTATCTTAGGAAAAAATCATTCATGTAGAATACTTGGGACAAAGCATACAGACTATTTTTTAAAAGAGGATTTGTGATATATATAAAAAAGGACTGAAATGGAATGCTGTAATTCCTAACTCACATTCTTATCCTCATTTGTACTTTAATTTTACGTTTGGTGCTTTTGATATACAGAAGTTTTAAAACTTTATCCAAACTATCTTGTCTCTCTGGTTTTGGACTCTGGTATTATGATCAAGAAAATCTCAGCTATCCCAGTAGTATATAACTATTCAATATATTCTTTTTATTCTTTTATGGATTAATTTAAACAATTTAAAACCTTAATCACTGTAGAATTTACTTTGGAGTTTAATGAAGGTAAAATCCTTACTTTTTTTCTAAAGTTAACCTGCTACCCCAACACTGTTTATTGACTAATTTATTTTTCCTCCACTGATTTGAAATGTGAATCTTATCAGAGACTGAGCTGTTATATGTACTAGAGTCTAATTTGGGACCTTTTATTTTGCTCCATTGATTTGTTTATCCACTGAGCCAGTTCCACATTGATTAAATTATTACCAGTTGATAAAGCTTAAAAAATCTGGTGGTGTTCATTCCCCATTATTCTTTTTCCTTTTCAAACTTTCTTGGCTATTCTTGTCCATTTATTATTCTAGATGATCTAAGATTCCTCTACTACCCAATTAGAAAAAAAGATACTGTTGGAATTTCAATTAGACTTGCATTCAATTTATAGAGTCATTTAGAAGACTATTGACACCTTTGCAATATTGAATCTTTATACTAGAAATGTAATTTAACTCCCCATGATTCAATCCTACTTTTATGTCTCTAAGAAAGTTTTATGCTTTTCTTCTAATGGGTATTTTAAAAATTATTTCTTAGTTTTATTTTTATTGCTGTAGTGAATGAGATTTTGACGTTTTATTTTACAAGACTGCTCCATTGATTTCTTAATATATTTATTTTGTGACCAGCCACCTTACTGAACTATCCTGTTAAGTCTAATCGTTTTTCAGTTGATTCATTTGTGTGTTTTAGTTAGACAATTACACAGTCTGAGAATAATGATATTTGTCCCTCCTTTCCAGTAGTTATATCTTTTATTTATGGTTCTTACAACACATTAGCTGTATCTTCCACATCAATACTAAATAATAGTGGTGGTAGCAGACATCTTTATCTTCTTCCTGACTTTAATGGGTATGTCTCTAGTCATTCATCAATAAGTATGATGTTAATGTTTGAAGTTCATATTCATTACCATATTAACAAAATGACCTTCTATTCTTACTTTAAAAAGCCAAATACAAATATTGAATTTTTATAAAATGCTTTTCTAGCACCTATCAAGGTGATACTATGATTAGCTTAAGGGAAAGTCGCTTATTGTTGTGATAAGATTTTTTCATTATCATATCTTTCCATTTTACTCATGCATTCCTACCTGGTCAAGGCATATTATTATTAATTTTTGCATGTTATTTTTAAACTGTTACGCTAAATTCTTCTTGACTGCATTTTAGTTAAGATCCTTATATTTGTAGAAGTAGGATCAATATGTAGTTTTTTTTCTTTCATGCAGTTACTATCTTGGTCTATTTTTGATATCAAAATAATGCTAACCTCTTCTTCTATGTTCTGGAATGGAATGCAGCATCTCTAAGTTTTAAAGAAATCATCAAAACTAATCATCCAAACTGATAGCCTTTGCTGACACAATAATTTTAAACTTCTAATTTTCCTCAGGTTTTTCTACCTTTTCTGAGAAAATTCTGTACATTTGTATTTTTTCTACAAACTTCTCAATTTAAATGAGATATTTAAGTTTATTACTATAATTATGTACTATTCTCATTATTTTAATTTTTAACTGTGTATATTGTTATACCAACTTTATCCTTCCCACTTTTGTATCTTTGTGAGTTTGTATTCTATTTGTTATTTTTTGTTTGTGTTTGGATTCTGTTTTCAAACCCACCCTTCTTCCAGGATCCCTTTCTCCCTCACCCAGGCTTCAAGTATGGTTCTCATGCTAAATCCATCTGTTTTCTCCCCCTTTCCCAGGAACCCAGTGTTTTGGTGCAGAATTTGTCTGCTCTAAATCTCTCACTTCAGAACTTGACAGACACCAGACAGTATCCATAATGAGTTTTCCTTCTCCTCTTTTCCTACAAAACTTATTTGATATGGTCCCATCCCTCGAGTTGCTGTCAGATAACTGCTTAACTCATCCAATAAAGGCAGTGAAAGGGAATGAAAGATGAAGATACTGGAAGCCCAGAGATAAGTCCTGAATCAGATCTGTCACCAACGAGGCCTCCGGACTCATCTCCAGGCTTTAGATTCCCCACCTGTATAATAAGGTAGGCAGATTTCAAGATTTCCAGAGTCTGATCTACCTTGAGTATTCTGTAATTATCTGTTATCCATTTATCCAAATGAAATATTTCTAGTTGAGACTAGATTAATGTTATTCTGTCTACATAAAGTTTCATTTTCACAGATATTTTGAGGATTTTCAACCCAAAGCAATGAACAGAATATGACTCTCTAGCATTCCTAAATATGATTTAGCAAAGAGTTCTTTATAATTCATTGGGTCCTTCAGTGTCAAAATCAGATCACTTTGTTTCAGTCTCTTAACAAAGTAATCGATAGAAACTTGAACAACTGCTGGAAAAACAAAGTAGTAACAAAAAATGGAAATCATCAAATAGCCAAGCAAAGCAGTATGATAACATGTGATAACAGGAAAAGTGATAGCACAATTCTGGCCTTATGAATTTATTTAATGTCATAGTTATAATTTCTCCCAAAAGGAGACATTGAATTTCTTAATTCTATTCTTAAACATCTGTCCTTGACCACAGTATTATTAACATTTGAAATGTTAACTGTAGTGGAACATGCCTTTCTTCTAGGAACTGTATCCCCTTCTAAGAAATGACTCCTACTCTAGCTCCATATATGTGGTTCCTCCTGTGAACCCATCTCCACAGCAACAGTTCATTGACTGGCCCAGAAAGAAGCACGTGACCAAAGCAAAACCAATTAATTTCTTCTCTAGATATTTGGACTTGACACCAAGATAGTAAGGAAAGATTCCCCGGGAGTGAGGAACTTACTGAATATGCAAACCCAAGAGCCACCAGAGACCATGAGTTCTCTTCACATAGACATTGGTTTGTGGCAACAAAGAAAAAAAGGAACCTATATACAGAGAGAAGTGGGACATAGAAGCAGCTGGACAAAGACCCATAAAGGAATAAATCCAAGAAAGATTTGCAAGCAACAAGGCTGCAAGAGAGGCACCACCCTTAGACCAATTCAGATGACTAGCATATTGCAGTAAATACAAGAGCAAAATAGCCTCCTTTAAAGGTGGTTAATGAGACTTAACCATGAGCAACTGCTGAAAGAGCCATTAAAACATAGATCCTTATAGAACACAGAATGGTGTGGTGACAGTGAACAGAACAAAGTGAAAATGAGAAAAGTGGGAATGAACATAGACCACACTACCATAAGCTAATGGTTCTCAGTAACTTCTTAGTATAGAGGGACATATGACAAATACTTGGAGGTGACTGAATTGATTTTATATCATGTTCCTATTAACTATGTAATAAATTCAATGTAAGTTTTCTTTCATGGGGTAGGTTTAGTGATTCTTGATCAATCACCTTTATAATCTTTATGAAGATGTGAATGAATTAACCCAACAAGGTATAGTTATAGAGATCTGAACCTAGAAGATCCCAAATGGCAGTTCCAACAACATTAAGATTTTCAGAGGATGAAGAACAGATAAACAGCCCTCCCATAAACAGCCATCTTATACGAAGATAGTTCAATCCTATCAAGATGGGCTCTGCAGGTCCTTGTTCTTTACAACTGCTCTCACAACTTAGGTGTTTTAACTCCTTGCCCTGGCTCCTCCCACTGGAATAACTTTCCTTCTATTTTCTGCTATCTCACCTGGTAACATTTTATCTATTTTTTAGATCCTACTCAAAATATCATAAATGTGATGCTCTCTTATACCTTATGCAGTCTGAATAGTTCTGGATCTTGTAATCAGGCATGCATACATAACTCCGTTAGAGGAGTCATCACACAGTATTAGAGTACATGTTCCCAACTATGTTGTATTCATCTCTGTACTCAGAGAACCTATCATACTGCCTATACTATATGGTTATTGAATGAAAGCATGAATGACTGAATCCCCAACTACTATGTATTACAATCATGGTTATAGTTTAACTGATGACAAAATACACTTTTAATAATAATTTTTTATATAACCATGCCAACAAAACTTGCTCTTGTATGTTCATCTTTGCTAGTCTACTATCCATGTCATAGTAATCTGCTTACAACTTAAAGAGACCACATATGGTAGATGAGTATGTTCTTCTCTGCACAAAGACATCTATCACACCCTCACTCTATGAGATATGAAAAGAGAGGAAAGCGGAAGGAGTTTATTATTTTTTTTACTCAGTTTTATGGATATATTTTTAGAATCAGTTATAAAATTATAAAAGGCAAAATTCGAGGCAGAAAGTAGAGGTTTTGTTAAATTTCATAGATTGCTGATCATACCTAGCTTCAGTTTCTTGGCCAATGCGTCAATTTGAATTGTGGGATCAGATCCCATGGACAGGAAACATATCAGAGGTGTTCGTGTGTCACTTTCTTCCCAAGTTTTCTCCAGATTTAAGATAACAGGTTCTGTGTACTTTTCCTCCAAAGAATCTGCAATATACTTTCTTGCTTGAAAAACAGTACGGTCTGGGCACCAAGACCTAGAAATGAATACAAGTTAGAGGAAAAAATTTAGTCTGTTTTATTCTATCTAATTCTAAGCATGCAAAGAACATATCTAATTAGCAAAGGGAACAAGAGATAATTCTCCCTTATGCAGATCTATGTAAGAGGGATGCCAAAGTTTTCTATCCTTGGATGAGTGCAAATTTAATCATGCAGTTTGGGGCAAAGCATTGGCAAGAAGTAGGGCAGAGCCAGTAACAACATTGTCTGTTGCTAGTCTGGAAGGGCACTTAAAAGTCAGCTGATCCAAGTGTCTCATTTCAGAAGCAGCAGCAAGTACTCTAAAGCTTTAATGGTTTTTTTTTTTTTAAAAAAAAAGCCTCATCAGTGATTATCCCTAGTAACTGAGGCAATCAGCTTCAAGGAAGCAATTTCTCATTCAAACTGATACACAGGAGTACACTTATTCTAAGACAAATATTTATCAAGTGCCTACTACATGTCAGTCCCCACCCTAGGCACCGGGGACTCAGCAGGGACACAAAGGATCTGAGATGTCCTCTGCCAGCTCTATACACAGTGAGGCCAACCTGCTGCACACTCTGAAGCCCTGCAGTTTTCAGGAGGAGAATTAACATGTCAAAGGTATCAGAAGTAGGTTGATCAGCAAGCATTTATTTAACACCATCTGTGTAGCCTGCATTGTAGTGGGTTCTAAACAGCAACACATTAAATAATGTCATTTCATATTTGATATTTTAGATCAAATTCTACAGATTACACAATTTTTGACAGAGATTTAATTTTAAAATAATGGATAAAAGATAGACACATCTATTCCAATAAAAACAAGCAGCTCTTTCATACTCTGTGGACCATGAGGTCACCATTGCTGACTACTGTGATCACTCTCAAAGAGTAACAACATCCAGGAAACAACTTTTTGTAAAAAATGCAAGCTCAGATATGTAATGTTAGTAAAAACAAAAATGACTCTAAATTAATCCAACACTTCTTTGTTATTCTTTTGGTGGCCTCATCTCCTCTCTCTCCAACACCATCCTCCTGCCTTGCCCACCTTTCACTCACACACACACACAGACACATCTTCTAATATAGAAGCCTTCTTTAAGCTACTGGATATTGAGAAAATGTGAAAAGTGAGAAGGAAAAGAAAAGATTTAAAAAAGAATGTTCTTCCTTAACATCAATTTCAATGTTTTCATCTATTTTAATAGTCAAAACAGCATTTATACATACCAATAGTGTAAAATAGTTATTTTTTTTCACAGATAAAATTGAATTTCAGCTTATAAACTAATTGCTTTGTCCCTTTGGGATATCTATTTTTTAAAGAGGTAAATTCAACACTAACTATTGAATAAAGTGAATAATAAAAGCATATTTGTTGTTGTTGTTGTTAAAAGCACTATCATTAATACTTTGTCAAAACATACAATTCCCTGCCACCATCACAACTTTATTTACTTGCCAAGGAACTAAAGAACTGCCATCCAAAACCGCAATTTGGAAGCACATACGTTTCTTATAATAACTACTGGGACACAGTGAAGTGAACTCACTGAGGTAAGAGCTATAATTTGACATTATGATGAATGACACTTCTAGCTCTGATAATATCTATTCTCACCTAATAAGTAAAAGTTTGCGGCAGGTATCCAGAGAATCGTTATATCCATCAGGGATAATTTCTTCCTCTGGAGCATCTTTATCAAACCAGCTTTTCCATCCTTTCTCATTACGAGATATCTAAAATAAACAAGACAATTTGCAAGCCATAGGAACATAAGCAATTGGAATGGAGAGGATTCTGAATAACCTTAGAGATTCATTCCTTATAGGCAAATAATTTTTCAAACAATCATACAGTTTACATTTTTCTTCAGAAACAATGACTCAGATAACGAATATTACTATTCCTAGTCCTCTCTTAGTTTTACCATTGCATCTCTACATCATTCATTAAAATTAGGACCATATATTAATTACACTAAACAATTCGGTAGGAAAAAAGCACAGCCCCTCAGGGTTTCTCAACCTCAACACTATTGGCATTTGGGTCAGATTATCTTTTGTTGATGGGAGCTGTCCTGTTCATTGTAGGATGTTTTTGCAGCATCCCTGGCTTCTACCCACTAGATGCCAGTAACACTCCTCTCCCAAGTCTGTGACAATCAAAAATGTCTTCAGACGTTATCAAGTGCTCTCTGGGCAACCCAAGTACTGTCAAAACCTACAATTTCAAAAACTACAGATTGGTGAGCCTGAATCTGCTCCTCGGTAACAATCAGGCTGGATTATTTAGACAGTGTTTTTAGGTTGGATTATTTAGACAGTGTTTTCAATCACGTTGGCATAAGTAGCAAATAGCAAATGCTTATATAGTAGATACTATGTACCAGATCCAAAGATTGTACCTTTACTTGTGCTATCTCCACTTTCTACTGAGGCATAGAGAGGTTAAACAACTGCCCAAAGTCCACATCATGCAAACAATTTTCCATAGAGGATATAGACAGGGTGCAAATTAATAACAAAACAATTGTTCTGTAATTCACGTGCTCCAATATTGTCCCCAGGATACTAAAAGATGGAATAGAATTTCTGAAATGTTTCACAACTTCTATCTTTCTTCTGAAACTTGAAGCAACTATCCCTAGCTGGCTGCTCTGGGAGAAACTTCCTGGCATACTTCTTGGAGCGTCTGGAAGCTGCTGCAGCCCTACCCTACTGAACTGGTGGTACCTGCACAGTTACCCACGGCGCCCCCTGCAGGCCTCCTCCGCACTAGCGGCTAGATGTACAAGAATAAAGGTGTTTCTTCCCCGACTACGGCCTTCCATTTACTGAATTTGACTCTACCACAATAGAGTTTCCTGAGTGAGCTGCATCTGTGATGGGCAATGAGATAACTTCCAGCCCCTTGTCACCCACCTCCATTTAGCACTCCATTTTCTGGCTCTCCATGTTAGCAAAACCACTTCCAGGTATTAAACAGTTTGGCCTGAGATGCCAAGGCAGGGCAGCTGTTATTTAAGGCTATTTTTGTTTCAACCCCTGACACTCACTCAGCTTGGAGACACATCTCCTTCTACGTCCTCCTCCCCACAGCCAGGCAAAACCAATGGCCACCTGATGGCAGGTCCCCAGCGGACTTCTGCAGCTTTCCTGAGAATGACACCTTCCCTCACGTCTGGCCCATCCAATGGTGTGAAAGGAGTTGGAGAGAAATAACTTATGCTGGCAGAGAAAGAGCATGTATTTAACCTTTCTGAACTTTGGTTTCTCATCTATAAAGTGGGGTCAATCATAACTCCCTTACACAGTGACTGTTGTTGCAAAGTACTTATCCCATAGTAAGCAGTAGTAGCTACCAGATTCTATACCACGGGTATTTAAACTCTAATTGACAGAGGCAAACAATAATGCATGTCCCTATATAGATATAACTCATCTCTGCAGGGGGCATGGGTTTTAAATGACTTCCAGTGGTGCCTGTAGGTCTCCCTTACCCAGTCTCCCAGCAGCTAAGACTTTTTTTCAGAGTATTTGTTTGGGTTTGGGGGCCTCACCTGTGGCTGTACTACAAAACAAAGCTTACTGTCTACCACAGGTGGAATCCAGGGACTTTATCCAATTGACCCCGACCCAGCCACTGCTAAATAGGTAAAGACTCTACATAGTGTTCCAGAAATGCCACTAAATGGACACACCTAGTTTACACTGGAGTGAGGGGCGGTCAAGGGGAGGGAATCATATGAAAAAAGCATGAGGCTTCTGCTATCTTGTAGTCTACTTACTACCTCTTTTGTCCATCACCAGCAACCTCCAAAAAGATGATTATCAGCTTTGACAATGGAATGGCAGGCCCTCCATCAGTGGCAGGCAGACATAACCAACAGACCCCAGTAATAAACAACTATCTTTATTCCAAGTCACATAATTGTTTTCCAGTGAAAGCTAAACAACAACTAATCCACAATAACAAATTTACATTTTCAAATAAAAAACAACAACAGGTAAATCAGGACCCGTTTTTCCATTGTCACTATTATACTCTGCCATTTTATATTCTTACTGGTGCATGATTAATTTTTTTTTTAAAAAAAGAACCTTCACCTTTTAATTTGCCTCAAATTCAAATTTGCACAAATTATTTAACAATGGGCAGAAGTAAAAATGTAAAAACATCAACAGTCTACAACAAAAGGGTCCACCCACCGCTTCTGACCCTGACAGCAATTTAGGCAGGCTTGTAAATGACCCATGCCTACCACACAGAAGGAAGAGACAGCAGCCTGCACTGATGGAAAGATTCCTTTCAATACCTGTCTTTCCAAAATCTCCTCAGAAAGCCACATAGCCTGAAAGCTGTGTTGACTTCTTTGGGTGAAGGACTTGCCACCAGGAGGCCCCTTTCAAATGGCCCAGGTGTGTTTGGATTTACAGATCTGTACTTTTATCCAGCCCTTTCTTACCTGGTTCATAATTTCTGCAAATTGTGGAAGTTTACTCAGCTCCACGAGGTTCAGCCAGGTCATATCGAGAATCCAGCGAAATGGCTTGGGAGGGCAGGCTTTCAGATCCAGAGCCGCTCCCCCTGGGGAAAGGCATCAATGGGAATCAGGTCAGCTTGTGCCAGCAGTTTAAAAATTATTTTCCAAATAATAAAAATGGGATAACCATATCATAGGAAAAAAAGATAAAATTGGAAAATAATCCCATTATAGAAAATATGGTTATCCTTTTTTGGGTACATTTCCTCCAAGTTTTAGTGTTTTATTTACTGATTTATGCAATTCCTTGTCATTTTTCCCTGCAAAGAATTGTTCTCAGGTGATTGTGGTTGTTTGATTTTGATTGTTTTTTACAATCTGAAATGTACAATTTTGATATCAATATCAAAATGTGTGATTTCAAAAATCACTTCTTAGTCATCACTCTTCCAGAAGTCTACTCATTACCAGGTCAAAAAGATGGGTGGATTGATAGACTGATATAATACAGCTGTGGGTTTTTAAAGGGGTAACTAATGTTCAAATAATTTCTTCATTCGCTTATTCAACAAATATTTATTGAGCATCCTCTATGTATCCGGCATATTTCAGGCACTGGGGATAAAGCAGAGAAAAATCAAAGTTCCTGCTCTCACAGAGCCTAGTGGAGAATGTGAGTTATGGTGTTGGATCTTATTTTGAAGCAAATCACCAGTCAAATGAGCACACACATCCAATGTGACAATCTGTCACCAAGATACATGACTATATTTACAATTTCAAAATCCCTCTATTGCATGTCTTTAGTAATGTTTTATCATCATAATTCCAGCTCTGTTGTTAATTTAGATGCATGTAAAACAGTGATTCTGAAACTTTTAAGTCCTATAATCTTCCTGAAGAACTCATCAAATCCTTTCACTCCATCCATCAACCCTTGGGTAAAAAAAAGGAGTGGAGGGAACTACAGGGCTCTGCACCTGCCTCTAGCATCTTCCTGAGAAGGCAAATGAGCAGAAATACTCCTTTCGTGTAAATCCCTTTGCTCTACCAGTTGGGCCAGCGATTCTGAGTGCCACACCTTTAGAATGTGGTAAACCTTCCTCTCACCAACCTGCCCCATGCAACCTGATGAAAGAGAAAGGCTTATTCTGCACCATTTCTGCTAACGCTGAGTTTACTGTAGAAGCCACCACTAGAGTCACCTGCAGACTTAAGAAATTCTGCTTCTATAACACAGAGACAAAGTCATCCCTTTTTTTCTTGGTTGTTTAAAAAAAAAAAAGTTTTCATGTGACCATACGCCTCAGAGACATCAGAAGAGGACATTTAAGCTACATTGGTGTTTCCAAACATGCCATGCACCTACACTAACCCAGAGCAGTCTCAGTCCATCCTGGTCCCCCATGTCCTGGCTCTGACACCTACTAGCTGCATAAACTTGGACAAAAACTCAATTTCTCTGTTTTCTCTTCTGTCACATGGATGCAATAATAGAATCTACCAGGTTGGTTGCTGTGAAGACTAAATATATTATTGTATGTAGAAAGTATAGGACATTCGTGGTCCATAGTAAATGCCATATAATCATTAGCTGGGATTTTGACATCAACTCTCTCTGTTTTAGAAAGCAAGAGTGCACCTCCTAAGCTATCGTCTTTTGTCCATGGTTCATGACAAAAGAAAGATGATACCTTTCTAAAATAACCAGGCAGGGGAAACAGGTATATCAATTATTCTGTAATGCAGGATTGTCCCTGCTATCTCTCTCATTTTTCAACGTGTTCTGACATTCTCATTTGAAGAAAAAAGTCAAAGGCACCTTCCAAGTATCTCAGAACACAAGGAGGAGTTGATACAAAGGGACAGTCACTCTTGGGAAATCAAGATAAGTCTTATGATAAGTCTTTCTTCTTTTTCCCATAAGCACTGAGTTCAAAATAATTTGTAAAAAGAAAAATCAATGATCTAAGTACCATATTTGTTAACTTTGTAAAATCATTAAAAACAAAGTCATATCATCTTTTTAAAAATAATTTGGCTAAAATGTAAGCCAGTTTGAAACTAATAGAAACTGTACAATAAACCAGGTTGGGGTTGTTAAAAAAAAAAAAAGACAAGAAATCTCTTTTACTGCTGAGTTGACTGTACTTCTGTCAATCAATATATCATACAATCCCAAATTAATCTTCCTAAAGCACTGCTCTGTTCATGCTATTCCCCTGCTCATAAAGCATTCAATGGCTCCCTATTACCAACTAAATTAGATCCAAACTCCTCTCACCAGTTCTCCTGGCCTTATACAATCTGGTTTTCCAAGACTCTCCAGTTTTATGAAATGGGGTCACAGGTGTGCTCTTACCACAACTCAGATGTGCAGCCTTTTTAATTTTTCTGTGCCAAATCTAATTCTCTTCACAATTTTTCCCCCACTGTGTTGCCATGTTTCTCAGTCTCCTCCTTTGTCTCAAAGAATCCTTTTTAGGTAACAGCTCTGATTTGGCTGGATTTGCTGGATAGGAAGAGATGAGGTGAGGTGGGATTGTGTCTTATTGAGGAGAATGCCTCAGATCTGCATGCTGCCCTCCAGTCTCCACTTGTCTCAGCCACAGGCTGGGATCCCTGTACTGTATCCTCTGAGCAAATCCTGTCTGGCCTATGGGGACATGGAGCTGTTATCCAGAGACTGATCCTTTGTCTCCAGTTAGAAAGTTCCCCTGCAGCTTCTTGGTGTGGACCCCAGGCTTCTGCTACATACCAGCCCTCTCAACATTTCCAAGTCTTCACTCCTGCTTGCCAGGCCCTCCACCAATGCTGCAATGCAGCTTCCCTGATGACTCTGGGCAGAATGCAGGAGCATCTTCTATCTGGATGTTTCTTGAGCACCTGAGATTCTGCCTTAGGAGACAGGTAAGACACAAGGGATCTTTGCATCTGACCTCCTCTTCCTCTGACTCCTTTGTCCTTACCACGACCAAGGGGCCATGTTTCCTACTTCTTTCTATGCCATATCTGCTTCCCTTGGGTCAAACTGGCAGATGAGATCCAGGAAGCAAAGCCAGCTCACTGATAAGGAAAGATCCAAAAGTATAGTTCCCATACACTTATATTCCACCGATAGGAGGTTTTCCTAAGTTGTGAGGCCCACTTTGCTCCCACTGCTGCCTAGATTCCCACATGCTTCACTGTCCCTCCTCTCTAGTACCCAGTGCCCCAAACGCTGAGGATGTGGCCCCAAGTCCAAGCAAGAGCTTCAAGGTGATTGAAGTGAGTAAAAGTAGCTTACTAGATTTGGTAAATTCAGGCTTACTGTATTTAGAAGTCACAGAGATCACAAGCTCCTCTATAAAGCCTGCTCCATTCCTCCCAGGTGGTACTTATCATTTCCCCTTGGGCCCATACAGCCTCTTGTACACAGAGGCATGGGGTAACTGCTCTCTGAGAACACACAGCTAGTCAGTGGCAGAGGCCGGTTTGTTTCCCCGATTCCAAGTCCCACTCACACTTTACTGTACCATGCTGTCTTTCTCCTACATACACTTTAAGACACCAGCTTCTCCAGATGTATTAGACCTGAGAAGCAAATATGAACCAGATGTCATATTCCAATTGCCTTTGAATTACAAGAAATAAAAAGTCAAAGGAGAAATTTCAGCGATTATACAAAATTGTTTATAAAGTTTTCAAAAGTGATAATCTAACCTGGTGGATCTGAGAAAGAAATGAACTAAAGTAAGAAGAATGATAGAGTAATAAGAAATTACAGGTTACTGCCTGCTTATTAAAAATTGGATGATAAGAATAAAAGCATATCATGTCCTATCACCTTGTAGTACGAACTTGGAAATATTTGACATGTTTTTCCTATATGATCCCTTTTGTTCCCATGGCTTTGGTTGTTATTTCTGTGCCCTATTTTTGCAGCTGTCTGGCTTCTTTTAAATCGTCTGGCTTATCCTTTCTATCTGCTGGATATCTCAAATTCAACATGTCTGTGTTGTCACCAGAGCTGTTCAAAACATTCAGTTTCTCCTTCTTCCAAGCATTATGGGAGGATAGCATTTCTCTGCTCTCTTTGAAGTTAGATGTGACCACATATCTTGCTTTGGCTAATGAAATATGAGCCTAAGTGATATGTGTCGCTTATGGGGTAACTCTTAAGAGCCAGCACACAATTTGCCATATCTCATCCCTCTGCCACAGTACTTATGGAAGCAATTTGGATTTCTGGGTAACCATGATAAGCATGTTGGAGAGGAGGTGAATGAGAAGTATATCTTTGTTGTGTAAAGCCATTAAAATTTTGGGATTGTTTTTATGGCCACAAAACCTAACCTGTCCTGACTAAACGAGGTATACAGATCACATTCATTATTCTTTTCCTCTAATACTTCTCAAACTAGCTCCTCTTTCATTCAGCCAGATTGAAAATCTTTGCACAGACCAGAAACCTGAGACTCATTCCTGACCTCTCTTTGCTCTTACATCCAGTCCTATTGTCTTTACTTTAGGCACAAAGGCATTACCCATGGTTGGGAAGATTGTAATACACACCCTTGAACCTCTTTAATCCTATATATATCTGCCAGAGTAATCTTCTTAAAGGACAGTAAAAGCTTCCTAAAGGACCACATCACCATCTCATACAACTCCTGTTTCCTTGTGTCTTTTATTTATTTATTTGTTTGTTTGTTTATTTATTTATTTATTTATTTATTTATTTATTTTTTATGTATTTATTTTTTTATTTTTATTTTTTACAACTCCTATTTCTTACCAAATGAAGAAAACCTTTCCTCTAGGGATCAAGGCTCACATTTACATACTCTACTCATTTCTTTTCTCATGTTGTTCTGTCTCAGTAAGGAATATTTCCTCCATTTCTACCTATTTTTCAGGGTTCATTTCAAATGCCACTTTCTTCTCTGGGGGGAAAGGGTAGCCAGAAAATGATTTATTAAACTATATACAAAGAACAAAAAACATTTAAAAAAAATATTGGAACATTTTCCCCATGTGTCAAATAACCTGAAGAATTAATGGCTTAACCTTCAATTGTGTATTTCATTGATTTCATTGATTTCATTGATTTCATCAACCACACATAATCTCTCCCTCCTTTTACATGTATTGTTTTGTTTTTAGCTCTCATAACATTTAGGTTATTCTGCCTCATTTTGCAGTGGTTTTTAAAATTATCTTTATCCCTATTATGAGACTGTTATTTCTTTTAAAGCGATGTCTGCTTTATTCTTGTATCACAAACAGTAGCATGGTGGGTTTACATAGTATGTGCTCAATGAATACTTGTTTAACTGAATTGAATAAAAATACTTTTGTCTTCTTAATTACATTTATAACATGGAGATAAGCAATGAATAGAATTGACTTCAAATATGAAATACAAGTGTGCCTGTTTTAAAGTATTAAGTCATTATACTCCCTTACTTAAGGAATTGCTTTCTTGCAATAGAAAGCTCATTACCAAATCACTTTTCCTCCCTTTAGCATCAGGATTCCCAATCATGGGCAACAGTGATCAAACTTCATCTAATTCTATAACTAAAAACCATAGAGTCAATACAGACCTGACATAGTTATCTTGAGTAACCAGAGCAAAATGACTGGTAATCAGAAAAAAAGAGGTATTAAGAACTTCATTTTCATGAGAACATAATTACTCTACTATATTATAAAAATGGGTCGACAGTACATGAAAGGGCATATCAAGAGCAATATCCTTTCCGTATCACAGCCATATTCCGAACCGTTCACCTTTAATGAGAGCCTGAAACTCTCTGTGTTTCACCGTTCCTCTCTGAAGATCAATCTTTAAGGTCATGAGGAGTACAAAGAGGAATTTGTGGTTTTCGTACAGGCCTCTGACGGAGTAGGTAAAAACTTCATATGTCAGGTACTCAATAATATTCGTAATTCTCTTTTGAGGTAGTGGAGACTTCTCAGATCTGCGATGCATTTTAAAAATGAAAGATGTAAAAAGCCTTTCTAAGAGAGTAGAAATACAAACAAAAATTTTAAGTTACTGCTCGAGGGGCAAGTAGCGTGGCCCCACCTGGCCATGGACTGATCGAATAACTTCAAGAACTGGGCCAGTGAGGTCTGGTACATGATGTTGACCATGCTCATCTCTGTGATGAGAAAGTAGAGGATGCTTCCGCGCGTGGCCGCAGGCCGGAACTCCTCCTGAGCTGTGTTGATCTTGATCTCCGTTTCAGCGGCCACATGCAGCTTTTCACTTACTTCAGCTGCTGTCAGCTTGGTGGTTCGAAGGACACCGATGAGAGATTCATCATCTACCAAGGAACCTAAAAACCAAACAGAAAGACTGTATGCAGAACACAAGATGGGGAAGCTGAGAAACGAAGTGCTTTGCTTCTGAAATCACCCCTTAATTTTCAACTTCACTTCTTCAAAGCCCGCAGGGTAGAAGGGCTGAATCTTAAGACACCAAAAGGCTTCTTTCTAGTCAAACTACTGATGCCTGAATACTTCTAAACATCCCTGCTAAATGGTTACCCCACCCTCCCTGCTCTGCCTGGAAATCTGCAAAAAGGCTTTCTCAAGGCAGCCCACACGACTGGTCTTCAAATGTCTGAAGACAAAATCAGGTCTCCATCCACTCCCAGTGGTTTCAGCTGTTCCTTCTATGACATAGCTTTCACCTCCATTAGCATCCTGATGGTTCCCCTCAGAGTGTCATGAGCTTGTCCATCCAGCTTGTCTCAACAGTGTGAGCTGTTCCAAATGTCATACACCAGCTTGCAGCTACATGGTACACTCTCTACTCCTGCTTTAGTAGAACAGTCTTTGCCACTGAGAACTCTGGTGTCTCTATGTCTCTAACAGGAGTAAATTGGGTGTGGCAGAAATGTCTCACCAGGAAGAAAATCCTAATTTAATTTTCAGTTTTACCTTTTATTATTGTTTTTAATGAAGATAACACATCTATGACAATAACTTCAATTTTAAGATATGGAAAGACACTTTGAACGTGCTGAGCACATAGCAGTGTTCTGGCCTACCTTAGAATTCTGGGTGGCAGGTGAATGCTAAAGGAAGGTGCTAAGTCACTCTGATGGGTCTATTATGGAAGTCCAAATTGTGATTAACCTCACAGGAAAGACAGCTTGATCCAATACACTCTTGATTGGATCAAGGAGAAGCCCTCCACATTCTTTGTTAATATTTAGAACACCTAAAGGTATCCAAATAGTGCGGAAAGTATCTGGACTAAGAGACAGATAACTCCACCAGAACAAGCAGTGCAATTGAGGTCACCTTAGAAATAGTGCTAGAGACTCTTATGAGAGTAATAAGTAATGTACTTTGAAGAGGTTAATATTTTTTTTATCCAAGGTTTAAAGTGTTATTGGAAAGTATTCGGTATTAGACTCCTAATAAATGGTGGAATTTAAGTTGCTGTAATTTGTCAACTACCGAACAATACAGTGTTTTTGATTTTATTTATTCTGGATAAAATATTTTTACACATTCAGAGAGAGTACATCCCCAAATCAGGGTCTGGTGTGATAGGTGCCTAGAGGAGCACCTATCCCTGACCTAAGTGAGAGGGCAAGTCAAATCAAGAGGAAGCTGGACCTTGGGTGCTCAAGTGCCTCTGACCAGATTCCACATGTCATAACCCACTGTAGGGTATTGCATTTCAAATGAAAGAGTCAGTCTAAAAAATAAACAAAATAGATTGAGCACATTAATTTCCTTTGGGCAAGCAAATTAGCCTATTATGAGTTACTTGCCTCTACTGTGAGTCCTTATTTCCTCAGGAGAGAGCGATTATATCAAGAAAACTTATTCTCAAATGCCAGACTCTGTTTGCTAATTCAAAAATCAGATTCTCTGCTGTCCCTCTTTATCGTCTAGATGGAAATTTTCTAGCTGGTTTTTTGCATTGATAACTCAACTACTTCCTAACATCTGCAACCATGAGGGCATTGAAAAGAGAGAATAAGAAATCCTTATTCAGAATCCATTATTTGATTACTTTTTAATGACACAATACCTTTTGTAGCACTTAATTTGTAGAGGAGGTTATCTTCAAGTTCTTTCATCTTCCGCTTATTAAAAGTCACATCCTCCAAAAGTTTAACCCTCTCAGACTCTAACTCCTGTTATTAAGAAACAAAAAATAATATCAGAATTTTAATTACCAGTTATTATGCCGAATCAAATTTACTAGTGTTTATTATCAGTTTTTAAAAGTTTAAACCAAAATGCCTTTTGCACGACAGGAGAAACTACTATCAGTTGAATATATCTTTCTGTATTTTCTTTTTTCTGGACAGTTTTTTAAAATTATGCCTACTAGCATTAAGTTTCCATAGCACTTACACTGGAATGCATGAGATAACCCTGCTAAAATACTTCTGCCCAATTATTCCCAGCTCTGTTCCCAGTTCTCAGTTTATTTTGATCAGAGTGACCCATTCTCTAGGCCCTGTTCCCGCACTGCCTCTGTGAGAAATGCTAATTTTATTTGCAGTCAGAAGTCATAGAAACAAAGAGACATTAATCAATAGCAAGAAACCAAGAGACTATCCAAGCCAAATATGAGCTCCTTGCTTGGGACCTGCCTACAGATACTCCAGGTATCTGGTTCATCATAGCCAGTTGCCAATACAAATTCATTTGCCATTGTTTTGCAGCTCCTTCTACCAGCGGGGCTAAATGGGATGTGTGAAAGGCATTTTTTTCTACATAAATGATGTATTTTTTAAATTATATTTTGAAAATTTTCAGACTTTCCTAAAGATCTGATACAATGAACTCTCGTATACCCATGACCCAAATTCACCATTTTGCTTTATCACTGTGTGTATAATACTTATTATTATTGTTATTATTATTATTATTATGGCTGAACCATTTGCAGATGTCATGATACTTTTCCCCTAAAAGCTAGCAAATCTCCTAAGAACCAAGACATTCTCTTTCACAACCATAGTGCAATTTTCAAACTCAGAAAATTTAACATGGATATAATACTCTTTCTGAATATAGAGTAAATTGAAATGATCTCAATAGCATTCTTTACAACAATTTTTTCTTATACAAAATCACACATTGTACTTAGAATTATGTTAACAGGTGTTTTTAAACTACTTAGTTGAGAAAGTTTCTTGATAAACTGCTTCAGAAATTCTACCACTTTCAGAAAGTCTTCCTAACCCAATTTGCCAATCAAAAGCCACAGCACAGCATTTATCTGTATATCTACCATGACTTGCATCACAATTTCTGTGTTGTTTATGTCTCTCCAATTATATTCTGTGCATCTAGAGGGCAAGAACTCCTATTTATGCTTGTATTCTTGAGGCTTTGCAGAGGAAGGGGTCGACCCAATAAATATTTGTTAAATTTAAGTGCGCTGAACTTAGTTCAACCACTTCATTTTACATTTGGAGAAACTGAGGACCCAGACCTATTAACTCCAAATAACATCCCAACATAATATGCATGGTTAGTTACTTGCAGAGACAGGTCTCATCTCCTTGTTCTCCAACTCCATGACAAGTGTGTACTGCCATTGTATTATCAGGTTTGCAGTATTTTATGGAATGGTGATGAAGATCATGACTGTTTGCAGGGAGAATAGCTAATGAATTGCTTTCATTAAAATAGTCACCCCTAGGTGGCATTACAGGAATACATGGATGAAATGAAATCACGTTAGCTTACTTTTCAATATGATATGGAGAAACAAGTATCATGATACAGTGGACACTTATGAGTTTTACAGCATGACCTGTATCATGTTTATCTAGAATGTTTGGCAGGTCTTACAGGTTAAGACCCTATTCTCTCCAGTCTTCATTTGCTCATCTGTAAAATGGGAGTGTAAAAGCAAGATCGTTAGGAGGGTTAACCATTATGGTCAGGATGTCTTCCTGCAGATTAAGTGCACATTTTGTTTTTTCTGGCAAAGTTAGTATGAGCATATTAGTCCATTTCTTGAAGAAGAAGCAAAGGCCTAGAAGAATGAGTGTAGGGTGCTCTGGGGAAATGGACTATAGCCTACCTTAGACAGTGAAGTGGTGCACTTTACAGAAGTTAGTGCAGCCTGCGTGGGGTTTCTGGACTAGTGAGGAATCGTCCCAGAACAGACAAACAGCACCAGATAAACCATGAAGGAAGGACTAATTTTCAACAGTTGGCACCATGTGGCCCTAAGAGGTGATGCAGGCAATGATTTGAGGGGCCCATGTTCTCTCTGCCTGGCTATGGAAGTGGAACGTTTTCCCTTTCTGGATTGTTTGTTGTTAATGAAGATCAAACAGCTAATGAGAGTGGAAGCTGGGACTGTGCCCCTTTCACTCCACCAGACTGGCTGCCTTTCCGGGGCCTGCCCCAAGTTAACCATCCCTATTAACCAAGTAGGACTTTACTTTTTGCTTTACTGAGACTCTCTACTTCTTTGGTCTATGATTTCTCTCTCTCTTTCTGAATGACTTTCCTCTGTGTTTGTGGCCATCTATTTATATCTTACCGCTCCTCCTTTCCTTGTCCAGTCTTTTCCTGCCATTCTTTTTCCCACCCTCCCATTTTATGCTTCTCTAGTCTTATTACGTCTAATCTTACCTTTTTCTTAAAACCTTACTACTTAAATTAATTACATTTAAGCAAATATAAACTTTCTCAGATTTTATGCAAATTATTTTATATGTGCAAATACATATAATTATATTTTATATTTTATGCAAGTATATTTTATGTGTAGCATTTAATATTTTCTGGCTTTACCCTAAAAATTAGTTGAATCTTATAAAATAATTTTCCTGCTTTGGTGCAAATTTTATTTAATTAAAAGTATGGCTTCCTATATCATTAGATTATTAGATTATAGTAGTACAAACTACTACAGTGATAATAATATTTATTCAGAGCAATTTCACTTTCTCCAGTATCATTATTTTATTCATTTTTTCAGATGTACCCCAAACCATCCAAGTATTCGTAAGGACTATAAAGATTAAAGTCAATATATCCAAAGGTTTAAAGACGGAAGTAGGAAGAAAAAAAAGTGCTCTGTGTGTGTGTGTGTGTGTGTGTGTGTGTGTGTGTGTGTCCGCATGTGCACACGTTTGAAGTTGGAGGAGACATGAGTTAGTTACATGATTTCTTGACAGAACTTGAGACTGTAAAACAAATATTTATGTTGGCAAAGGTAAATATAATTTGCTTAATATTTTCTTTTCTATATACTTAAGAATTTAATACATTTTAAACATTTATTATAGTTTATTATAAGTCTAAACTTCTTTACCTTGAGAGATTTATTACCTGTTTCTCTGTTAGAATTACTCTCCTTAGTAACTGATTCTCGAGTCCTTTCATCGTAACAGTAAAATCAATGACTGACGTCTTAGCATTGATCTCAGGGGTAAAGGCAGGGTTTGGTAACTTTGTAGTAATATAAAGTTTAAATGTGTCCATGATATCACATTCTTTATCACCAATTTTCACCTACACCAATTCAAATATAAAGTTTAAAAAAGCTTGAAGGACAGGACAAGAAATATAGGTTCAATTCAGGAAAGAATTTACCAAAGGTCAATGCTGTGAAACTTTAATGAATCTCAAAGGAAAGTTGTAAAATTTTAATCACTGATCTTAAATAATAAAGCCTATTCCATTCCTTTAGAATAACTAAAATTTGTGGTCCTGCTTGAAGATGTTTTTAGCTATGACACCAAGTAAATTAAATGAAAATTTTATTTCATTCAAAACACATGTTGAAGAAAGGAAAATTCAGTCAAAGATCTGCTATTTTTTTCCACTTGAGAAAATTGTTTCCCATGATGAAAATTTATCATTTTTGTAGAAGGTATTATTTCTTTTTTGCATTTATAGTCATCTTTGAAGTATATTTGACAACAGAAAAGGTTAATAAAATTTTCAAACAAAAAATGTATTTTTTTCAGAAAGATAACATGTATCTTAAACACTACAGTCTGCAGTATATTGCAAAACAATAGGTTTTGCCATCTAAAAACCAGGTGGAAATTATAACATTTTTAAATGACTTAAATTTTTAATTAATCTTAATCCTACAATGTGATTGAAAACCACATTGCTAAGAAACCACCACATTCTCAGGCACCATGCCTTCATGTTGCAGAGAAGAATCCGGGGTCTTTTAAAAGACCTCCGGAATAGCAATTATATTACCTCCTTTGTCATATTAACTACAGCATATAAAAGAATTCATATTTATATTCTTTTATGAAGTTTTTTTCTAAGTAAATTTATCTTTGTTTAATGAAAAAAATCTGCGTTCTTTACTTATTCACTGATATTTATACAATCAAGTTGTCCAAAGAGAAAAAACCCAATCAGAAATACTGTCATTCATCTAAAAATAAAAGCAAAAAAGCCTAAAGGTAGAGAATAACACCAATTAAAAAAAAACTGAAAACAATTATAACCAGTGATCAGGAATGGTATTTCATAGCTTCCAGCAAAGTCCATGAGTTTAGATTGAAAGTTAATAAAGAGAGAAATGAACAAATAAATGTCCATAGACTTTATTAAAATGCCATTTTCTCTAGTGAGAAAATACAGGTTTTATTGTATAGATGTATATATGGTTTACAAAATCAATTTTCTCAGAATTGCTAAAATATATATATTTTGTATATGACACTAACATCTCATTATTATGACCAGACAGTGTCTTCCTTTAATATATTATTAGTTCCAGCCAAATGGCCATTCTTACCAAGATACTGCCCTCCACCTGGATTTTTTATATACTAATATTTTTTTTAAGGAAATACTGAATATGAGTTTGGAAATCATCTTTTTTCCTGTGTACCAAATACTACCACCCGAAAGAAACTGTTTTTACTGCTATGCTCAAAAAGATAAGTAGATGTCACCATTGTTCTTTCCATTTTTCTTTTACAAAGCTCACCTTGAAAGCAGTGCCTGATTTAATGAAATTTTTTTCTAATACATTATCCAGGGCTGGATCCAGCTCTTCACGAATGTCCTCAATGAGAAGGGGTCGGCCCAAGGAAAGGCTGTCCTCCAAGTGTGTGCGGAAATATTTATGGTTCAGAGATGTCACCTAAAAATAAAGAGTTCATTACTATATAAATGTTACAAAGAATGTGCCTCTTCCTAAGTGGAAACCAAGAGGTGACTAAGAATTGTGAGGACTATATAGGAAGCTTTATTTATAAAAATAAAAATAACAAGCAAAAATTAATTTTCAAAACTTGGCGAGTCATGACTTCATTAAAGTCATGACTGGATGTGTAACAGGCTTTCCCTGATCAAGAGGAGAATCAAGCTGTATTCCTTAGCAGGGCATTACAGATGCAAGAGCAGTAATCAAGGACTAATCTTTTTAAACTTAATGTTGCTACAGTCACTCAGAGAAAACAAAGAAATTTGCATATGTGTGTTATTCACTTATCTTCTCAGGACTCCTTTGATAAATAAGTGATAAAAAAAATAAGCATTAGAATGTCAGAAATGATATATTAAACCAAGGGTCCATCTAGGTATTCTATTTTTAACAGTGGCACAACAAAAGAATATGATACTCTCCATAAAATCAACCTAAAAAACTATACATTCACTTTTTATATTCTTGTAAAATATAAAGAATATTCTTATAAAATATAATTTAAATTTTTAATTATAATTCTGAATGCCTGGCAGACTCCATTTGTAGATCAATGTTTGTTATTAGTTAAAATAGACACCCTGGGTTGATTGAGCTTTGCATGAGCCAATTGGCTTTGAATTCTTCTATGATCCTTCTCCCTGCTTAAGTGTGAGGACTTCCAAAGGTTCAGTCCTCTGAATTTAATGACTGCCTTCATGCTACTATGAATGCTGATCTCTAGAGGCAAGGAAGATCCACTGAGACAAGAAGTGATTAGGAGAGTGGAGTTAAAAAATATTATCTCTCACTTACTATCAAAAAAAGATGTGGAATTGAAACATTAAATAAGTCCACCTTTGTCCTGTTTTGGTTATAAAGGAAATAACAAAAGCAAGAAAATCTTGCACATGGAAGAAATTTTTCCCCTAGATCAGGAGTCCCCAGCCTCTGGGGCCACAGACGGGTACTGGTCGGTCCATGGCCTGTTAAGAACAGCAGGAGGTAAGCAGCAGGTGAGCAAGCAAAGCTTCATCTGTATTTATAGTCACTCTTCAGCGCTAGCATCACCACCTCAGCTCCACCTCAGATCATCAGGCATTACATTCTCATAGAAGCACCAGTCCCAAAAAGGCTGGTGCCAAAAAGGCTAAGGACCGCTGCTAGAGGGATAGGTTTTTTATACAAATGCTATGCTGTGAAAGGCCTTACTACTATGAGTTGATAAGAAACAAAGCTCTCGAAACAAAGAGCTTTAACTACTTATTAAACAAGATGAAACAAGGTTCTAATAAGATTAAATGTAATTGTGCTGCTCTCTCTCTCTCAAAGAGTAAATTCTATTTTGGGGATTTCTTTTGCTAGTGTGATGGTTAATTTTATATGTCAACTTGACTGAACTAAGAGATGCCCAGATATCTGGCAAACATTATTTCCGGATGTATCTCTAAGGATTTTCCCAGAAGAGATTAGCATTTGAATTGGTAGACCAGGTAAAGAATATCACCCTCACCAATTTGGGTAGGCATCCTCCAATCTGTTGAGAACAAAAAGGTGGAGGAAGGGCAAATTTGCTCTCTGCTTGAGTTGGGACATCCATTTTCTGCCCTCAGACGTTAGCCCCTGATTCTTGGGTCTTCAGACTCAAACTAGGACCTAGACCATTGGCTCCCGTGGTGCTCAGGCCTTTGGGGTTTAGACTGGAACTACACCACCGGCTCTCCTGGACCTCCATCATGCAGACAGCAGATCGTGGGATTTTTCAGCCTCCATAATACTATGAAGCAATCTCTCACAAAGCTCTTTCTATATATTTATATATTTATATCTATATATAGAGATTCTATTATTTCTGTTTTTTTGGAATACTCTAATAAACCAAGTAGAGAAACAATAATTTTCAAATTGTCAGTTTAGGATTATCTATTACCATGCTCAGTATCTTTTATAAATTTGAAATCATATCTTCAAGTCACAATTTTACATTAAGTTCACTTGATTTTTCTTGTGTAAAACACTATGTGGTAGCCACTACTAGAGCCTGGGTCATCTGCCCAGATACTTAAATGCTGGGATCTTTACAAGGTGATCAGGGAATTCTTTTTAGGAGAACCTACGGAATACCCTCTCTTTCCAGAAGTCAGAACTAGGTCCTGGAAATGACACTGAAGGTGACCTTGGAAAAGTTGTCAAGGTGGAATGTGGCCCTGGACATATAAGACGTGTTTTGTTTTTCATTTATAAAGCGCTTCATTTTGTTTTCTTTCTCAAGTTGAGAAATAATAATTTTGTCTCATTTTGTTTTCATTTATGTGTTTGTTCATGTACTGGTCCATATATTCAGAAAAATAGCGTCTTCTGAGTAAGAAGAATATAGTTCAGTCTGCTTACATTCCAGCAGTTAATAGTTTTTAAAATATGAAAGTGTCTCCAGCATATTTGTTACCTCTTCAAGAGGGTTCCTGGGTCTCAGTTGCATAAGGAAGGACATTACTAAAGACTATCAATGAGTTTAATGTCAAAATGGAGAGATAAAATTATGATGAAGAAAAATAAGAACAAGATGAGCAGGGAACTTAACTAGCCAAGTGAGGCCCAAAGAAGGAGCCGCAGTGCACTGCTCTGTGAATGCAGCTCCTCAGAGGGTACCTTCCCATTAAATCCATTTCTCTTAATTCTTCCCCTCCATTTACATTCTGATCCTTACTATGATTGTTCTGGGTTTTCTAGTAAACATAGACTAATGCACTGTGTTCTGGAGTCTTAGTGAGGTGGGAGTAACTCCTAAGCACTAGGCAGTGTCCACTTGTCAGCTAAGCACTGATCTCAGAAGGAAATTTTTCAATAATTCACCATTAAATGTGGTATTTTTTTATTCTTTCTCTAATGCTCTATTCTTAGTTTACTGGAAATTCTATTCTGAAAAGATGTTGAATTTAACTAAGTGCTTTTGCTGCATATGTCAATTCTTCTGATTTGTTTTCTTGTAATGATGACACACTTTGATTAATTCCTTTAAATTCACTAAATATTGGAGAGAAGGCAAGCCATAATTGATTAGTGATTCTTAATAGGAGAGTGGCCGCATGTGTGCTAAATAACTGTTACAACTGGACCAGTGTTTTGAGTTATTTCTAAGTGAAGAAATGACTAATAGTTATTTCTAGTGAAATAGCTTTTCCCTGATTCATGGTCTTTCCTACTTTTTCTCTCTTGATAAATAGGTTATGCCTAAAAGACTCAAGAGTAGCTGTCTAAGAGAGCAAAAGATAATAGGTACACTTAGAGAACCAACTTTTGACCTTGAGTTCACTGTGACTGAACTTAGCCACCTAAACTCAACAGCCAGAGACTAACTAACAAAGGAGATAAAGTCAAGAAGTGAAGCAAGGAAGTTGGATTACAAAACGGTGCCTTGAAATGACATTCACCTGCCTTCCATGTTCAGCTCTAATGTCAGTAAAATATATATATTGATGGTGAAAATCACTGCAGAATGGGTGTATTACAATAAAAATTGGGACAAGAAAAAAAGATCAGTAAATGTTGGAGTTTCCACTCTATATAATAAAGAACTGTGTAGGAAATATAAAGGCGGTATAAAATCATAAACCCAGTCAGCAAGAAGGTTATGGTATGGTAGAGATAAAAGACGAATGTGCAAAGAACAATAATTAAAGAGACTTTTAATCCACAACAGAAATATAAACAATACATTGTGAAGATTCAAGATAGGCTGTCTTAAGCTGGGGATACAAAAAGTTTTGATGAAGGTAACATTAGATGTGGACTTTAAAAAATATTTAAGAATTTTACCCAGGATTTAAGTGAAGTGAGCAGTAAGGTGGAGAAAGACATTCTTATGTGTAGAAACAGTACACGTGAAAATATGGATCCAGGAATCTTAGAACTGAGAACAGTGTCTAGGAAACAATGACTAGTCCATATTGGTAGTTGAATTGAAATATCAATGGTAACAAGATCCTTAGGGGAGCAGGGAAAGTTGGCATCCTGCCCTTTGTCCACCCCTACCTTAAATTTAATACTTTATTAGACTCCAAGTTCAATATTGGACTCTAGTATGCTATGCAGTACCGAGTGCCTGAGCTAGGTTGGCACAAGTGGCCTAACTTACAAGTTCTTTTGCTGCTTTTCTAAGACAAGACCCAAGGCCCAGAATAAAAGCCATATCCAACATTGGCAAAAGTTGTAACAGAGCCAGGGAAATGGACAGAGAGGAGGAGAGTGAGATCAAGAGAGAGCACAAAATATCAAAGTCTTTGCCTAAAACTCAAGAATGTAAATTAGCAAACAGCTGTAGAGATGACAACTTTATGACTGGCAGATTCAATTGAAATTTTGGGAAAACTTCATGATTTCAAGATTCCCATATGCCACATGGTACGTACCTGCAAGTCATTTTCTTTTTCCTTTGACTTAATCCAAGTTTTGCCTTGGGTTTGTGGATCTATAAGGAGTGGGTATCTGGTGGCCTTTGTCACAATAATACCATTCTGAATTGAGAGGTCGTCTCCTGGTAATCCCTGTAGCCCCCACTCACCAATCTGAATAACAGGAAATAAATATGGTCATTCAAAGAACAAGAATGCTTTCTTTGGTAATTAAAAGTACCATAATATAATAGAATTTAAAATTTATACATGTTTTTTCATTGAGACTATACAACAGATTACCTAGAAAAAAAACCAAACTTGTAAATGTGAACCAAATAATATTAAATTAAAAAAACAAATTTATCATCTACTAAATCTTAATAACAAAGACTAGGTATAATCCTCTATGTTACATTTTCATACTTTTAAGAAAATATGGTTAAATTGATCGCAAATTAAATTTGATTTGGGGATTTTGAAGCATGGATTTTGAACATTCAGAGAACATAGGGGCTTTTACGGTGACACTGGGTAAGTAAGTGGGATCCAGACTGGGTGGAGTTAGCAGAGAAAACAAATAAACATAACAAGATGTCAGAGAAAATAAGTCCCAGTAAAAGCCTCAGAAACTTCTCTTGCCTGTCCTTTAGTTTTGCTTACATGGGGTACAAGGGATTGCATAGCTGGAGGCAGAGAAATTAGGAGAGGTGAGATATTACATTGGCAGGAGCTCATCCGAATCATTATTTTTAAATTTCCTTTCCAAATTGCCAGCTTGCTTCCACGTGGTCAACAAAATCATGGAAGATCCAATGGACAAACCAGCCTGCACTTTCATTAAATTATCCTAGCGCCTCTAGAGGCTGTAACTAATAACAAATATCCTGGCCCACTTTGCCTTGCCAGTGGCCCATTGTATCTCCCATACATTTTGTAGTCCCTGTCAGCATCAGTTCAACATTCTTTAAATTGGAAAAGATTAATTTTTAAAACTTTTAAAGAGATAACATGAAATTAATAGCATGCCTCTCTAAGGAAACAGCAAGGAGAGCATATTCACAAATCAGAAAAGCATCTCATGAATACAAATTGCCTGGAAAGCATTTAATACCACAGGAGAGTTGCCAGATAAACTGAGAAATTGACAGAGACATCAAATTCCCAACAAGGAAGGTTAGTGTAGTAGGACACACTATTACTCAGGGACACCAGAACATGCTGTTGTGTACTGCTGTTGGACACTTAAAAAAAGATGGCTAATGATCCAAAAAAGGCTAATACCAGTATTCATAGCCTAGATAATGTCTACATTTGCCTAAAATGTTTGAAAGAGAGTGTGACTTAATAGGACTGGTGTAAATAATGGGATTTATAAGAAGAGCTCAGTATCAGCATGTCTATCACTCAAATGATCTTTTCGTTCCTAACAGTGTAACTGGCATGAATTCAAAAGCAAGATTTCTTAAGATGCAAAGGAGCTTCTATATTTACACAACAAAGAAAATTCATTTTTTGAGCTCTTAAGCATTTTCAAAACCATCTTTCAGTTAAATGAAAAAAGAAACAAATTAAGTGTGCCTTGATTTCTTGGTAAGAAATAAAATGAGACTGAAATTCAAATGACATTATGAGGACTGTAACACTTACTGTTGGAGGATCCACCAACATTGAAATAAGATTCAGGTTTTCTGTGAAAGGAATCTTCCGTGCTCTCAACTCTATCTCCCACTGATCTTTAAGCAAAAAATTCCTAAATATCTGATTGAAAGGACCAAGGTAGGAAAGGAATCCGGTGCACAGCAGAATATCACCTACAAGTCTGTTAAGAACAAACAATGAGTCACCTAACACAATTTAATTTAAACTCTCCCATTAAGGAGTTTGAAAGGCCACAGTGCCATTCTCTTTTGTTATGGGGTGAAATCCTTCTTTGCTCCCTGCTTAAAACTTGGCAGCAAGGCTTAGAGAGACCACGCAAAAAGGAGTCCCCAACCCCATAGGGGTTAGGAGTGGCCACTCTTGGGGAAGAAAGGTCAGGGAGCAAGAGAGAAGGCTCCTCCCCAAAGCCTTCAGGTCCAGGGCCTTGACACACAGAGGAGGAAAGCATGCTGTTGCCCTCCCATGCCTGGTCCTGTTCAGAGTCAGTCTTGGTTAAACGATTTTTCCTTTCTCATTCTCCTCTCTTTAAGTTTTCCGAAGACACCAATAGTGAAGAGTAGACAGCTGGAGCAAGCATCTAGATTGTTCTGGCAAATCCAAACCATATCAGGAGCACTATTATGCTGAAAATCCACATTGCTGAACCAAAATTGAGATTAAAAATGTCTCACAAAACTTTCTTCCCTCTCTGTTTTACTGAGAGTGAGTAACTTAAGATGTAAAATCTTTCTTAGATGATGAGATTTAAAGGTAGATATATGGAAATGAAGAAGAAAAGCACTTTGTAAGAAAATAGATTTTTTTTCTCTAATGTCACAAAGGGCTGGCATTTGGGGTGGTGACTAAGAAGGAGAACGATTGTAACAAAGACCAAAATTTATACCTATTGATCTGAGCTTTGAACTCTTTACTTTGCTGAGTCCATCGAATTTTTTCCCCACTCAGTCCATCTATGAGAGCAGAAGCGGCCTGCATCTTCTTCCGGCACATATCAGCATCATTAAGCAGATCCTATGTTCATAAAGGAATAATGTTTCAAAGAACTGTTTAATAACTGGCTTAATCAAACATCCATTATATTCACATGTAAAATGCATGGAGGAATTTCTTAATGTACAAAATAAATATAATCTAAAAGTACAGTGTGAGTGAAACTTCACATATTAAATTGTGATAATTCATTGAGAATATAATTATTTTTAAGGAAAGAAATTGTGTAAGAGAGAATCCAAATTATATAAATTAAAATAGTATTTATAGTAAATATTTTCAAAACAGAATCAAATCAATAAAATATGTCATAGTAAGTCTTGTATTTAATAATAATTCTGAATTCTTTGCAGTTTACAAAGTATTTTCCCCCAGAAAACTTCTACACAACAGTAATGTGCTGCAGCCAGCTTGTATGAGCTTACAAAAGCCAATTGTTAAATTTTCAAGAAAATTATTATTTAAAATTATTTAAACTTACAGTTAAACAAGTCATATTAAAAGAAAAGGTAACAAATAACTAAACTCATCACTCCATATTTACTATTTTAGTATCACCTATGTAAGGTTGTTTTTAACATTCAATATTACTTTATATTAGTTTCAGGCATAGAGCAAAGTAGTTAGACATTTATATAATTTGTAAAGTGATCCCCCGATAAATCTAGCACCCGTTTGACACTATACAGTTATTTCAATATTATTGACAATATTTCCTATGCTGTACTTCACACCCCCATGACTATTTTAAAACTGCCAATTTGTACTTCTCAATCCCTTCACCTTTTACACTTAGCCTTACCAAATCATCTCCTATCTGGTAAACACCAGTTTATTCTCAACATCCATGAGTCTGTTTCTGTTTTGTTTGTTTGTTTTGCTCTTTAGATTCCACATATAAATGAGATCTGTGGTATTTATCTTTTTCTGTCTGACTTATTTCACTTAGCATGATATCCTCTAGGTACATCCACGTTGTAAATGGTAAGATTTCATTCCTTTTCATGGCTGAGTAATATTCCATTGTATATATGTACCACAACTTTATCCAATTCTCTATTGATGAGCATTTAGGTTGCTTCCTTATCATGACTATTGTAAATAGCACTGCAATAAATATAGGAGTGCATATATCTTTTCAAATTAGTGTTTTGAGTTTCTTCAGATAGATACTCAGAAGTGAAACTACTGGTCGTAAGGTAGAGCTTTTATTTATTTGTTTGTTTGTTTGTTTTTATGGTCAACTAATATTCCATTGTATATATGTACCACTTCTTCTTTATCCATCCATTCATTGTTGGACACCCAGGTTTCCTCCATATCTTGACTATTGTAAATAATGCTGCAATGAAAATGGATGCAAATGTCTCTTCAAAGTAGTATTTGGTGTTTCCTCAGATAAATACCCAGAAATGGGACTACTGGATCCTTCTTTTTCTCTTGTTATAACCTTTGTTTCTCTTTGTTATAACCTAAGTTTATTTTGTCTGGTATAAGTATATCTATTATAGGTTTGTGCTTTTATTTTTTTGTTTTTATTTCTATTTTTATGAAATATCTTTTTCCATTCTTTCTTTCAGGCTGGGTGTGTCTTTTGATCTAAAGTGAGTCTCTTGAAGGCACTATATGTAAGGATCTTATTTTCTTATCCATTCAGCAACCCTTTCTTTTATTGAAGCATTTAATTATTTTTCATTTGAAGTACTTGTTGATAGATAGGCAATTATTGCCATTTTATCATTCATATTTTGATACATTTTTCTTCTTCTTAAAGAAGTCTTGCCAACAGTTTCTGCAATACTGGTTTGGTGGCGATGAGCTCCTTTAGCTTCTTCTTATCTGGGAAGCTTTTTATCTGCTCTTCAATTCTAAATGAAATCTTTGCTGAGTAGAGTAATCTTGGTTGTAGGTCCTTGCTTTTTATAATTTTGAATATTTCATGCCAATCCCTTCTGGTCTGCAAAGTTTCTGTTGAAAAATTGGCTGACAGACTTATGGAGTTCCATTGTAGGTAACTAATTGCTTTTCTCTTGCTATTTTTAAGATTCTCTCTTAACCTTTGGCATTTTAATTATCATATGTCTTGATGTGGGCCTCTTTGGTATGTCTATTTCCTTCATCAGGCTAGGGAATTTTTCCATTATTATTTCTTGAAATAGTTTTTCAATTCCTTTCTCTATTTTCTTTCTGGTAACCTATAATGCGAATATTGTTACACTTAATGTTGTCCTAGAGGCTCCTTAAACTACTACATTTTGGGGATTCTTTTTTCTTATTGTTGTTCCGATTGAGTGACCTCTGCTATCCCATCCTCTAAATTGCTGATTCAACCCTCCACTTCATCCAATCTATTGATTTCCTCTAATGTACTCTTCATCTCAGATATTCTAGTCTTCATTTCTGACTAGTTCCCTTTTATGTTTTCCATCTCCATTTTTATGTTTTTTATCTCTTTGTTAACATTCTCACTGAGTTCATCCACTCTTCCTCTAAGTTCATTGAGCCTCCTTATAACCATCTGCTAAATTATTTGTCTCCATTTTGTTTAGTTCTTTTTCTGGAGCTTTGCTCTGTCTTTCATGTGGGACATGTTTCTTTGTTTTCTCATTTTGGCTACCTCTCTGTGTTTGTTTCTGTGTATTAGGTAGGGCTCCTACATCGCCTGGTCTTAGTAGAATGGTTTTATGTAGTAGGTGTCCAGTGGGGCCCAGTGGAGCAATCTTTCCTGATCACCTCAGCCAGATGCTCCAGGTGTGTCACTTATGTGTGTTGCATGTCCTCTCTTGTTGTGGTTTAGCTTTGGTTGCTGTTTTCACTTCAATTGGAGGGATTGACCCTCAAGCTGATTGGTTTTGAGGATTAACCAGTGAGAGGCCAACCCTACGGAGTAGGATTCACTTTAGCAGGGCTCTGGTGTCTGCCCAGTCTGCTCTTTTAGCATGTCTTCCTCCGATGCTTCCTGAATGGTTCTCTGGCTCTGGTGCTGTTCAAAGTGAGCCACTGGGTATGCTGGCCTAAGGACCTCCTAAGGAGCCCAGCTTTAGGCACAGTTCAGCTGCAGCCTGTACACATCCAGGGCACCTGGTAAGAGTCACCAAGCAATCCACAGATGCTGCCACCCATGCAGGGCTTTTAGGTGCCTCGAGAGTCCAAGCCAGGAACCAAGGCTGGCTGCTACTAGTGCCAGGCTTTAAGCTGCTCAGCAAGAGGTACAGGGCACGCTGAGGCCAAATATTGCTTCTTTGGGTTTTGTAAGCCTTTGAGAGGTTTTAGGAAAGTCCACAGCATGAACCAAGACATGCATTTGTATAGAATAAATCACTAGAAGCAGCTTGGGTGGGCCCGCAAGTTGGGAAAGGCAGGGTCTCAGGGAATCACCTGGGTAGAGCAACCTGTGTTAGCCAAGGTCTACACACTGAGAGCGGGTAGGGCTCAACAAAGAAATCATGGACTGTCCCAGCACTTCTGTTTAGGAGAAAGCTGCCCCTCCAGCCCTCACTGTGAAGCCAGACAACTCAGTTCCTCCCTGTGTGTCTCTGGCGCTCTTCAAGTAGCTGCCCCAGTGCTGGAGCTCACAGCAAGTGAGTCTGTAACCAAGCAAGTCCACGCATAGGCCCTTTAAGAGGAATGTCTGCAACTCGTGCAGCCCTCTGTCTTACCCAGCCACAATCTCCCCTGGTTTTTTTTTTCCAGTTTCTGGCACTGGAACCTTGGGCTGAGGAGCCCAGTGTGGAGCCGGGACTCCTCACTCCTTTGGGGGTAGGGTTCTGCAGTCAAGATAGCACTCCAGATTCTCAACTGCCACACGCAGTTGTGGGACTGGCCTATTTCATGTCTCTACCCCTGCTACCAGTCTTAAAGTGACCTCTTATGTATGTCCCCATGTAGGACTTCTGTTCAACCAGACCTCAGAGACTCACAGTGATGGTTGCTCTATAGTTTCATTGTAATTCTGTTGCAGTCATGAGAGGAAGCGAGCACAGCATCTACCTTCTATGACATCTTGGTCAGGCCCCCTATGTAGTTCTATTTCTGATTTTTTGAGGAACTTCCAAACTGTTTTCATAGTGGCTGCACCAACTGCAATCCTACCAATAGTACACGAGGGTTCCCTTTACTCCACATCCTTGCCAACACTTGTTTGTTGATTTATTGATGATGGCCATTCTGACAGTTGTGAGGTGATATCTCATTGTGATTTTAATTTGCATTTCTCCAATGATTAGTGACATTGAACATCTTTTCATATGTTTGTTGGCCATCTGTATGTCCTCTTTGGAGAAATATCTATTCAGGCCTCTTTCCATTTTTTAATTGGATTGGTTTTTTTTGTGATCTAATCTATAGAATTTAATACTATTTCTATCAAATATCAATGGCATTTTTCACAGAACTGGAGCAAATAATCCTAAAATTTATGTGGAACCACAAAAGATCTTGAATAACTATAGCGATCTTCAGAAAAAGAACAAAATTGGAGCTATCACTCTACCTGATATCAAAACTATCCTGCAAGGCTATGGTAACCCAAATAGCATGGTACTGGCATAAAAATAGACACATAGATCAATGGAACAGAATAGAGAACCCAGAAATAAACCCATGCCTATATAGTCATTTAACCTATGACAAAAGAGGCAAGAATATACAATGCGGGTATACACAGTCTAATAAATGATGCTGGGAAAACTGAACACATAGATGCAAAAAAAAAAAAAAAACTGGACCACCTTCCTATACCATATACAAGAATAAACTCAAAATGGATGAAAGACTTGATTGTAAAACCCCAAACCATAAAACTCCTAGAAGAAAACAGGCAGTAAACTTTCAGACATTTCTCTTAGTTATATATATTTTTTTCTGGCAAGGGAAACAAAAGAAAAAATAAACAAATGGGACTACATCAAACTAAAAAGTTTTTGCACAGAAAAAGAAACTTGACAAAATAAAAAGACAACCTACTGAATTGGAGAAGATATTCACCAATGATACATTCAATAAGGGATTAATATCCAAAATTTATTAAAAACTCACACAACTTAACACAAAAAAAATCCAATTAAAAATATGTAGAGTTATTTAAGTCCACTGTGTTTGCATGGTGGAAATAGTCTATAATGTTTTGCTGCTGCACATGTTTTTCCAAATCTGCATTCAGTATAGTCAAATTGATAGCTTGAAATTGGCGGTGGTGGGAATACCCAGACCACAAACCCTGTGAATCAGGGCTTTCTTCTCTCCTTGGCATACACTCCCCACAAGCCCACTACTGAAAATTACCAGACCACCAATGCTTATAACCTATCTTGTGAGGTAATATTAAGTTCCCCATTTGACAGAGAATGCCTTCAGTTGCATAATTACAAGTGCCTGGGCTGGATATCAAACCCAGTTTTCTAACTTCAGAGTCAGTACTCTGGGTATGACATCACAGCCTCCTAATATAGAAAATAATTATTAAAAACACAAAAATGAATTTGAAGTCAAAAATTCGAAATAAGTAGACATCGCCAATGAGTAAGGACATTCAGGTAAATCTTATTTTCATCATAAACATTTGCCAAATTTCTAAATACAGCACAAACTTGTGTAAAATTTCAGTATGTCCTTTCAGCAATTTTGTGTATTTAATCTCACCATTTTCTCATTCATTGCTGCATCAAATTTTGCTTGTACTTTATCTAGCTCGGCTTGCTTCTCATCAAGCAGTGCCTGTGCCTTCCCCAGTTCAGCATTAGCAACAGCTAAACGGCCCTCTTGCTTGGCCAGGTTTGCCTTAAAAGGAAGAAGAGGAGATTAGTGAAGAGCTGTATTAGTGCTGCAAAACATTTGTGATTTTAATTGGTAAATAATTACATAAAATATCTAATTTTTGCCCTAGATGGCATGAAGTCACCCATTTCAGTGTTTTCAGCTGCGGAGGTAGCGGGTCTTAGAGATAGTTCTTTTTTTCTTTTAATTATTAATGTTCAACATAGAAAACATGGAATATGCACCAGTATAAAGGAATAACAAAAATTACCTATGATTTTACCAGAGGTAATCTGTGAGTATTGTGTTAAGAAGTAATAATTGGCATTTTGATTTCTTTTTTCCACCTAATATAATCATTTTCCCACATCCTTAAACACCTTCTCACAAACATTAGTTATGTGGCTACAAAATAACCTACAATTTGGATGTCTCATCATTTATTTAACCTTTTTCATACTTTTAGACATTTCTTTTTCCCTTCCAGTTTTAATTATTATAAATAACGCTGTGATAAATACTTTTGGGTATGTAAACATTTTGAATGGTTTCCTTAGCAACTATTCTTTGAAGTAAAATTACTGCAACAGTAGTTTTTCATCTTTTGTCTCAGTCCTACATGTTAATTGTGTTTCTTGTAAATTTAAAGTAATTAATCAGCAAAGTTAGATAGCTCTAGAGCCTTCTGGGGTAGAAGATTCTTGATAACTTTCTCGTTCTCTTTTTCAATATTTCATTTATTTGAATTTAGCCTTTTTTCCCAGGAAATTTTAACTTAATTTAGATTTTCTAATGTATCTACATATAACTGTGTAAAATTTGCTTTTTAATTATTTAAATCTACACATGTGATTATATGGATTAATCTTCCATATAAAATCTCATTTGTTCTTCTATGATTTATTCTTGATTAGATTTTCCAAGAACATATCTCGTGTATTTTATTTTAGCAAAGCACCAGTTCTTAGATTTACTCATTAATTCTGCTACTTTTCTCTTCTCTAATTTTTAATGTTATCTTTGTTAGCTCTATTCTACTTTCCTCAAATTTTGTGTATATGTGTTCTTATAAGTAAATATGTACTGGAATGTTTAGTTTCTTTGAATCATTTAAGTGCTAAGAATGTACCATTTTGGCCACATCACAAAAGCTTTGGTAACTAGTTTTTTGTCATCATTTTCTGAATAAAATTGACCAATTTCTTCATGTAAACTTTCTTATTTTGTTGCTTATTGTCAGAGAATGAGGCCTCAGCAATTTTTGCTTTTGGGAACTGAATCAAGGTCTTCTTTCTAACATTGAATATAATCAGTTCTTGTAAATTGTTTCTTGGACACTAGGAATAATTTCATATTCTTTGTTTATATTGAAGCAAGTACAATGTAGTGATTCAATCTTAAAAATAATATACTATAAAATCTCTAAATAATTATTAATTTATATATACTCAAAACTGGCTATATTATTTGCAGGGCCCAGTGCAAAATAGAAATGTGGGATCCCTTGTTAAAAAATTATTAAGCCAAGCATGGGCCCTCCTAAACATAGGACCCTGTGTACACAGGTCACACACCTGTAAAGTCACCACTATGTCTAGCAGATCTGTGGTAGATTGATATTATGTGCACAATCTTAAATTATAATAGTGTTTTTATTAATCCACACCTAAAATGTTAATAAATTTTGCTTTATGTAACTTGATAACATCTTATGTATTACATAACACATTACAATTGTTTCATCATGAATCAAAATTTTTATTAATAAAAAAATAACAGCTCTTACAAGTGCTTTTCTTTTTGAATTCTACATTTTTAGTAGCATTTCTCTGTCGATATCTTTTTGTTTGGGTGTATTTGTTACATTTTCTTATCATTTCCCTTGTTAAACCATTCTTTCTTTTTATTTATTTTCTACTTGTTTCAAAGCACAAAGTTTAAAATGGCAATCACTTTTGTAAGGCATATTATAAAAACCAGTAATCCCTGCCCACCTACTCACTATTTTCCATGCCACAGAGCAATTACTTTCAACTCTTTTAGCTTTATGGGGCTGGGAGTGGGCAGTGAGAGCAGTGTTTGTCTGGGTAGTATATTTTATGATTCCTTTGCACTCCTGAGAATGTCTTTCTGTCCCCTCAGACATGAAGGACAATCTGGCCCAATATAGGTGTGGGGTGTGTGTGTGTGTGTGTGTGTGTGTGTGTGTGTGTGTGTGTGTATCTTTCAACACTTAAGTTGCATCACTGAGAATATATTTTTGTTCCCTTATAAACAAAGGGCAGCATGGGAAGTTATTGAATTTTTGGACCCCAGCAATTTCCTTCTCAATATTCTGTATGTGGTTTTTCATTATTTTCTAGTGTTTAGGAGGATTGTGGGACTTCTGTGACATCCTGATTTCTCTTCTTTTGTAAGCATCCTTTTAAATTTTGTTAAATTGTTTGTTTCTTAGATGCATATAAGTTTCTTTTTCTATCTTCGAAATTTAAAACATTCTAGGTGTTGATTCTAATTTTTATAAATTTTGTTTGGAATATAGTAATCAAATTCAGTCTCCACACCTCATCTCCAAACTAAAGAAATGGCAACTTTCTTTTATGAAACTGAATTATTATTCCTGATAAACTCATTCCAAGTTTAAGTTAACAAGTTGGTTTCTATTTCTTGTCTGAGATGCCAAGAAACATGTAACATGTAAAAAGAACGAGAAACTGCAAGAGGACATACAGAAAAAAAGAAAAGTTTGGTAATGGGGACATCTACCATTATTAGTAGAAATTATGCTTTGTCTTTTAATAGCAGTAATACTGATGACTGGTTTTATTAAAGACTGATTTACTGGGAGAAGGAGGGAAACATTTACCTTCAAAGGCAGCACTTCTCTATTGATACCATAAAATGTTGCCATTGCAAGTGTCCAAGACAGTAGACCAGCCACATTTCCACAGACTTTTTTGGCACTTTCGAAAGTGTAATCATCCATATTAAAATATGGCTGTAGTAATTCAACAGTCTCTTCATTTATGGTGTCCTTGGGGAACTGCTGAAGGCTCCACAGGAATCCTGTTGCACTCATCAACTGAAAAACAGTTATTACAACCTGTAAGTTCTGGAAGAAAATAAATTCTCTCCAAATTAGTGTGTACTTCTAAACTGAACTTTTTCAAAGACGTAACAACTGATTTGCTCTAAACATACAAATCAAGACGATGGCAGTAGTCAATATAAATCTGTAAACTGTAGGTTATTTTCCCATTTCCATGATGAAAGAGTAAAAATAAAAGCTACCTAATTTCCTATCAAGTGAGTGCATCTAAATGCCACCAACCACACAGGCTCCCTTTTGGAGACTGAGTTGGCTTGGCAGCAAGACTGTGCTGATACAAGCCTCCGGTTCTGAACAGATTTTATAAAAAGAAAGTATTCAGTTTTAAAATATTTTTCTACTTACATTTTGGGAGATGCAGATTAAGATAAACTCTTAAATACACAATGATTGATCTTTGTCTGCCAGCTTATCTGGTCTATACTGAGTGTCCTAGGATGAGGACACCTCATGCATCTCATAAGTCTTCAGAGGTAGATTTCACTTACTTTTAATGACTCTCCCCATGATGGCTTGCAGCAAGGTTTTTCTGGATCCATAGTAACAGGATCAATTTTTTTTTGAAATAGTAACAGGACGCAGTCCATGATTCTCATAATAAGATGCGGAGGCTTTGCAAGTTTCCTGACTGTGGCAATATCATTTGGTTTGATAGTCTGCATGTGGGGTTAGAAATCAATATTTTTTTGCTTAGTATTCACAGTCATATGGAAATCTAATACTTTAAAATAATTAAAGTAGAACACTTTAATTTAATGTATTTTCTCCCCTAGCATTATACCCTCAAGATTCTGCATTCCAAGATTTTTTTCTCATGGCTCTTCCATAGTTATGTTTGGATTTTTGTTTATTTATTTTAATTCTGCCCTCAACTAATTTTTTAGAATATCATTTCCATTCATTGCCCACTGCCCCAAACCTTTGTAGCAACAAATCTCAATGATGTGTAATATTTAGATAGCTTGCATCTTCAAAGCACAGAGTCTAAATTATGTATAGATATTAAAAGAGAAGCAAGGCCCTGAATATCAGAAGCCTCACCTTCAGTCTTCATTTTGAGGGCCACCCTATCTATGAAAAGGCGAAGAATTCAAAGATGAGAGAAGTTATAACATATGGCTCATAAAAATATTTTTGCAAGTTTCAATCTGCAAGCTGGGTTTGGAATAAGTAATTACCTGACATTCAAGGCAAGAAGGACTAAGGTATCACATCAGTTATAAAATCTCCAAAGACTCATTTAGTTCAGTTCTCTCTCTCTCTCTCTCTCTCTCTCTCTCTCTCTCTCTCTCTATCTCTCTCTTTCTCTCTCTCATAGGACCCATAAAGGGAATGGGGATCTATCCTGGTCATCGTCACAATTTTATTAAATGACTATCATAAATATTTTCATTCATATAACAACTACAGGCATTCTCCCATTTGAAACAAACAAAAATCAAAAATGCCCTGTCCTCATAGTTTTCCAAGGAAGGAAGAGAAAACACAACTACTCCAAACTAGGGTTATCTGTCATAATAGAAGCATAGGGTCTATAGGAAAATAAAGGAGAGGAGAAGATCCAAAAACCTTCTGTAAAGAGTGAGGTCTGAGCCTAGTCTTGAAGAATGGCTCTAATTTGGTAATGAAGGTTAAGAAAAGCATTTCTGGCAGAGGGAGAAACACATTTAAACAGCTTATGATTCTTCCAGAAGCCTATAGGTTTTTCTGTATGATCGATTCACATTGTGTGTAAAGACAGAATGATAAGAATTCAAGGAGTAAATAGAAACCAGGTTAGCAGTAGCAGCACTATTTATTGAGTACTTTTTTCAGCAAACTGTATCCATTACTTTTAATACTTACATTGATCTTTCAAGGATCAATGAGGAATTCTAATCTCCATGGAAACCCAAGAAAATTAAGTAAATTTATACCAGGTCATATATCTATGAAGTGGTGGTCATAAGAGGCAAATGCCTCTGAAACTGTGCCCTTGTGCCCCACAGCTGTGGATGCCTACCGCAGGACTTTATCCTAAGAGCAACAGGAACCACATGGAGATTACCAAAAGGCAAATAACATAATCTTAACAAGACATGGGAGGAACTGAGAAAGCTTTCTTTATAATCTGAATCCCCTGTGCTACAGGTTAGGCCATTAAACACTAGCATTACTTCTCAGTTCTCATGGAAGGCTGATTTATAGAATGAAAATAGTAAGTTATGGGAGTGAAGACTTAAAAAAATTAGAACTTAGAAAACTCAATCAATAGAAATATTTATTTCCAGACTCAGAGATTCTAAATCACATTAAGAATTCAATTCAGGTATTCTTGAAAAATATGGCAGAGTGAGAGACATCCTCAGATCTCTCCCTTTGAAACAACAATAAGCTGAACCTCTAAAAGTGAACAAAAAACACCCAAACTGCACACCAGCACATCTGAGCATGGGATCTGCGCATAAGAACTACCACCGGTCAGAACGCCAGGTGTTAGGCAGTGGACTGGGAGAAATAAAGAAGCTGCCTCTCATAGCCTCCAGAACTCCTTCCAGGAAGAGGGGTAGGGGTAAAGGTGTGGCACATGCCCTGAACAGCCCTGCCTGGAAGTGCCGTGACTTCTGTGTAGCCAGCAGCAGGGCCCAGTCGCCAGGGCAGAAAGCAGAGAAGCAGGACAGAATCGCAGAGAAACAATAGCTGATTTTTACTGACACTGGTTGCAAAACCAAGGCTGATCTGCAGCCTCCAAGCCCAGCCCAGAGGGCCCCTCCCCTGTCCCCTCCAAGACATTCTTCTCTAGTGTACATGAAACATTCTCAATAATCGACAACATACTGGGACACAGAAATAGTCTCAACAAATATAAGAGGGTTGAAATCATACCAATCATATTTTCTGATAATAATGCTTTGAAACTAGAGATCAACTGCATAAAGAAATCAGGAAGAACCTCAAATACATGGAGATTAAACAACATGCTACTGAAGAATAACTGAGTCAGGGAAAAAATAAAAAGAGAGATTAAGAGATACATAGAAAATAATGATAATGATAGTACAACATATCAAAACTTTGTGACACAGCAAAAGATGTCATAAGGGGAAAGTTCATATCATTACAGGCTTATCTCTAAAAACAAGAATGATAAACAATCTAATAAACAATCTAATGCTTCATCTTAAAAAACTAGAAAAGGAAGAACAAATAAGGCCTAAAGTTAGCAAAAAGAAAGAAATCATTGAAATTAGAGCAGAAATGAATAAAATTGAAAACAAAAAAATAGAAAAAATAAATACAACAAAAAGCTGGTTCTTTGAGAAAATTAATACAATTGACAAACCCCCGGCTAGAATTACTAAAGAAGAAAGAGAAAGGACACAAATAAACAAAAACAGGAATGAAAGAGGGGGAATTACGACTGACATCACAGAAATACAAAGGATCATGCAAGAATATTATGAAAAAGTATTTAACACCACATTTAATAACCGAGAAGAAATGGATAAGTACTAAGAAAAATATAACCTTCCTAAACTGAATCAAGGAGAACTAGAAAATCTAAATAGACCGATCAGCCATATGGACATTGAAACAATCATCTAAAACCTACCAAAAAGTAAAAGTCTAGGACCAGATGGGTTAACCAGTGAATTCTACCAAACATTCAGAGAAGATTGAATACCTATTCTCCACAAACTCTTCCAAAAATTCAAAGAGGAGGCAGCACTTCCCAATTCATTTTATGAGGCCAATATTACTCTAATACCAAAACCTGGTAAAGATAACACAAAAAGAGAAAACTAAAGACCAATATCTCTCATGAACGCAGATGCAAAAATCCTAAATGAGATACTAGCAAACTGAATACAGCAACATATTAAAAAGATTATACACCACGATCAAGTGGCCTTCATCCCAGGGGCACAGGGATGGTTCAACATTCACAAATCAAGTAATGTGATACACCACATTAACAAATTAAAAAATAAGAATCGTATGATCATATCAATAGATGCAGAAAAAGCCTTCGACAAGATACAGAATCCATTTATGATCAAAACACTTAACAAAATCAGTATAGAAGGAAAGTATCTTAACATAATAAAGGCCAAATATGACAAACCCTCAGTCAACATTAAACTTAATTGTGAAAAACTAAAAACCTTCCCTCTAAGATCAGGAACAAGGTAAGGTTGTCCACTATTGCCACTCTCATTCAATATAATATTGGAGTTCCTAGCAAGTGCAATCAAATAAGAGAAAGCTATAAAAGGCATCCAAATAGAAAACGAAGAAGTCAAACTGTCACTATTTGCAGATGACGTGATTCTCTATATTAAAAAACCCTAAAGACTCCACAAGAATACTATTAGAAACAATAAGCAAATACAGTAAAGTCTCTGGATACAAATCAATGTTCTGAAATACTAATAATGAAACTTCAGTAAAAGAAGTAAAAAAAAATAGTTTCTTTTGCAATTGCAACAAAAAGAATAAAATATTTAGGAATAAATTTAATGAAACACGTGAAAGACTTATAAAATGAAAACTACAATACCCTATTAAAAGAAATCGAAGAAGATATGAAGAAATGGAAAGATATTCCATATTCTTGGATTGGAAGAATCAACATAGTTAAAATGACCATGTTACCTAAAGCATTATACAGATTTAAATCAATCCCCGTCAAAATCTCATCAGCATTTTTTAAAGAAATAAAACAAAAATTCATCAGATTTGTATGGCAGCACAAAAGACCCCGAATTGCCAAAGCCATCTTAAGAAAAAAGAACGAGGCTGGAGGCATCACTCTTCTCAACTTCAAATTATACTACAAAGCAACAGTAATCAAAATGGCATGGTATTGGCAGCAAAGCTGGCACACGGACCAGTGGCACAGAATCGAGAGTCCAGAAGAAAACCCATATTTATATGGGCAAATAATTTTTGACAAAAAAGCCAAAAACATACAGTGGAGAAAGGAAAGTCTCTTCAATATATGGTGCTGGGAAAATTGGAAGGCCACCTGCAAAAAAAAAAATGAAATTAGACTGTTGTCTATCACCACATACCAAAATTAACTCAAAGTGGATTAAGGACCTGAATAAAAGACTTGAATCAATAAAATACATAGAAGACACAGGAACTAAACTAAAAAACTTTGGTCTTAAAGAGCATCATATGAATTTGACCTCAAAGGCAAGGGATATAAAAGCTAAAATAAATGAATGGGACTACATCAAACTAAAAAGCTTCTGCTTAGCAAAAGAAACCATCAACAAGGTAAAAAGACAACCATCTTAATGGGAAAATATATTTGCAAGCAACGCCTCCAATAAGGGCCTAATATCTAAAATATATAAAAAACTCATATAACTCAAAAACAACAACAACAACAAAAAAAAAAAAATGATCCAATGAAAAAATGAGCAAAAGACCTGAACAGACATGTCTCCCTAGAGGACATACAAACGGTCAACAAACATATGAAAAGATGCTCAGCATCACTAGCTATTAGGGAAATGCAAATCAAAACCACAATGAGATACCATAGAATAGCTATAATCAATAGGACAACTAATAACGTATTTTGGAAAAGATATAGAGAAAAAGGATCCCTCATACACTGCTGGTGGGGCTGCAAATTGGTACAGCCACTATGGAAAACAGTATGGAGGTTCTTCAGAAAACTAAGAATTGATCTACCATATGACCCAGGAATCCCTCTACTGGGTATTTACTCCCAAAACTTGAAAGCTCATATCCGAAAAGATATTTGTACGTTGATGTTCATAGCATCATTATTCACAGTGGCCAGGACATGGAAGCAACCGAAGTGCCCTACAATAGATGATTGGCTAAAGAAGCTGTGGTACATATATACAAAGGAATATTACTCAGCCATAAGAAGAGATGAAATACTGCCATTTGCGACAACATGGATGGACCGTGAGATAATCATACTAAGCAAAATAAGCCAGACTAAAAAAGTTGAAAACCACGTGATGTCACTTATATGTGGGATACAAACCTAAAAGCAACAAATGAACAGGACAAACAGACTTAGGGACATGGACAATGGATTAGTGGTTACCAGAGGGTAAGGGGTCGGGGAGGAAGGGAGAGGTAGACAGGGTAAAGGGGGTCAGATATAGGAAGGTAGAGGGAGGGTGCAGTGGGTAAAGGTGATCAAATATATGGTAGCTGAAGGAAACTGGACTCTGGGCGGTAATCACTCAACAGAATATATAGATCTCAAACTCTATCTTACACCTAAAAATTATATAATTGTATTAACCAATGTTACCCCCAATAAACTTAATTTTTAAAAAAAGAATTCAATTCAGTTTTCTCATTACAAAAATTTCCCAGTTATTTCATGTAATGAAACACAAGGCCTGCTAGGACTTGTGTTGGGACGGATAATGCACTACTTACATTCAGGGCTGCTTCTGCTTCCTCCAGTGCAGGTTTAGCTGCCTCGAGTTTGGTCTCAGCTTTGACTTTTTCACTATCGATTTCATCTACAATTTTTTGGGCCTTGTCTTTTACCTCCTGCACTTCATTTTTTACTTTGGCTGAAGCTTGAGCACTTACTGTGACTTCTGCTAATACCTGTTAAATGGAGAAAACACGTGAGAGCAAATAGAAACCTTTGAGTAAAACTTAGATTTGAGTACTGAGAGAATATTTATTCAATATAATATAAAACATGAATAAGAGCAAATTTATTCTCCAATGAAGTCATCTGTATTTTAAAGTGTATTAAAGTAACTCATTTGAGCTGTTCTTGGCAGTTTTCTATTTCCTATGCTCTCCTAGGGCTTAGAATATATAAGGAAATATTTTAAGCTTTCAGAAAAATGATATTTCTATTCTATATAATATCTGGAAAATTAAAACAATTAAAGTAAGTGTAACAGAATAAGGTCAGAACCCATATTAAGCCTCATGTAAAAGCAATAAAAAAGAAAGCTCCTTTTTTGTAAAGTGCCTACCATTTGCCAGGACTTTGCTAAGTGCCTCTCCTAGGCTATCTCACTCATTTCAGCAACTAGTTCAGAATCAGGGCTTAAGTAGCTATTCTTACCTCTCTGAGTGGAAGCTGAAAGCAGACTGAGACAAGGGTGGGAGATAAAAGAGCAGCACACATATATTCCTACCACCTTAGGAGGACTATCCTTTTTTGTTTAATTTGTTTTGCTTTTTTTTTAAACTCTACCAACTCTTCCTCTTATTCTTTTCCCTTCCTGACACAAACTTCAGATGAGACTTGGGCCATCTTAGGAAATTAGAGCATGCAGGGACCAAATGTAACTTTTAGTCAAGCAGAAATTTCATAAACAGATGAGAATGAACACGAGAGACAGAGTCAAAGAAGGAAAAATAGTCTCAGACCAGGTAGAGGATATAATCGTTTATATATGTCTTGGTATAAGTTAAACAAAAATATCTAACAGTGAACATTATGTTACCAGAAATAGTCTGTACATTTATACTGTTTACATTTTAGTAACATTTTTAAATGCTCTTTTTTAAAATATGGAAAATGTTCCTCAGCACTAGAGATAAAATAAATGCAAACTCACTTCATCTGCTTTTACAGAAGCCACTGCCAGTTCCTTCTCCTTCACTGCAAGATCCTGAGAGAGTTTTGCGACGGATTCACTTGCCTCCATAAGTTTATCAAGACCTTTACAAACACACGTACATACTCTTGATGAGCATATGAATATCCCTCCATCAAATATTTATTCAATATTTACTACTCATGAGGCACTGTATAAGTACTACAACAAATACTGGGTAATTATGGACAAAGAGTTTAAAAATACACTATATTATGAGCAACAATACTAATTATATATCTGAGAGTTTCACTGAGGGTGGAGGGTGAAGAAAATAGCTCTGATTGAAGAATATCATTGAGAGTCACTTAATTCATTTGGGGGGAGGCCTGTAATTATATTTATTTCTAATGTTTCTCATAACCATGTGTTTTCTATTATTTTTACAAAAAGATTATTTAGCTTCCTTTGTATTACATTATAGCATATGTTAACCAAGATTGCAGGAGAGTTAAAGGAAAATTCCTAAAAAACTGTATAAGCTTTTAGATGGCTTCTTATTTTGGACAACACATTTTCCTAGTTCTTACCAAGAATAATAACTGCTTTCACTTTTTAAAAAAATGCACTTTTGACCTTATTTTTTATGATATATAGATAATAATTTATAAACATTATATAAAAACTAAGGTTTTTTTAGACTTTTTATATTATTTGATACTGTACAAACATTACTAAATCAAGATTAAAGACCTACATGACAGATTTTTTTCAGTGTTCACATAAGCAGCTTTGTATACAAATATGCTCTGATGGAAATGTACACTATAATTTATTGTAAACACCTTGTTAATGTGTGTATAAGCTTTTTGTTTCCTTCTGTTATTGCATTTGGTTTATGATCAATTTTTCACTGTGTGATATTTGTTCTAAATCACTACACAAATCTTATATTAAAATATATATTGTTACATAAAAAAATAAATAAAAATAAAAATTTAGAAAGAAGAATATCATCTAGACACATTCAAGGGAAAGCCACAGTGGCATACTGAGTAAGATTAATTTAGTCAAGGAACTTAGTTGACAAACTCAAGGCAAACAAATGCCTTGGCTTTGCAAACACACTGCAACTATCATTTTTTGCCTCTGAATCATATAGCAGCTGAGACTGCAAATGAGACACAAAATCTATTAACATTTTTGTCATTCTCTTTGCTATAAAAATGAAAATAACTGCTAAAGCCTGTGCAACTGGCTCTTTCAGTACTGTACAGCAAAATAACTAATGAAATTTCTTACCTTCCAACTGAGTTCTAGATGGAGGTATTTAAGTAAATGTTTAGCATCTCATCTCTTGAGCAGGTGGGGGAAGCACTCATTTATATGTTTTCCAATTTCTATGGTATAAATATTTCCACCATGGCTGATTGCAAGTTACCAACAGATTCTCAGTAGCACACCATTATATAACATTTCTACTACACCGATAGAATGGAACTAACCTCAAAAACATTTATAATAGTAAAATAGAGTAAAAAATAAACTAAAAAGTGGTAAGTTTTTAAAAATATTTATTGCCTTCATTTTTAATATAATTTAATTTTAAGTTTATATGACTTAATTTTTAATAATTGCTATGTTTAACAACCAGATCATAAAATTCTTAACTTTAACAATCGGCTCTCATGAGCTAGTACAAGTAGCTTCAGCATACCACTGAATCTGGAGTATCATGTAGAAAAGCTGCAAGAAGGTAAGCAATTGAGAAGAACAGAAGAAGGTTTCTTTCACTGTGCTTCTATCATCATTATAATTTCCTTGACCTTGCTTAGTTATGCTCTGTGACCAAGTTTTGTGTAGAAGAATTGAAAAAGAAACATTAGGTGTTTTGAACTATTTGGGCCAAATGTTTTCTAGACAAATAATCTATTCCAATTTGTACTTTTCCTACTTATATTACATATACCGCACACTCAGATAAACTGTTCCTGTTTTTGTTTGAGTGTGTTTCTGTTTTGCCTTTTCCTTTGTTAAAAATTTGAGAAGCATTAACATGACAAAGTTTATACAAATTGGGGGAAATTATAATGAAAGCAAAAATTGAAATTGAGAGCTGGCTTTTCCCCATTTGCCAGCAGCAGCTGGGTGACTCGGTGACTAGCTGCTCAACAGGGTAGACCCAGAATTAAAAGATCTGAAGGAAATGGTTCTAAAAAGGAAAGCCACATTTGTTTAGATTTTCTTCTACCCAGAGTTTTCTGACAGATCAAAAGACCCTTAAGGGCATTTTCTCAAAATAATCTATTACTAACAATAAAGTCCATACTCCATTTTCAAAGACGACAATATTCACCAAACAGAACACTGGAATCCTTATCAGACGAGCCCTTAAAAAATTCCATTCTACTCACCAATATTCATACGTTCAGCTTGTTCATTAATATATTTCACCTTTTCAGTATAAATATTTTTATAACCATTTATAAATGAGAGATAAGATTTAGGAGTCACGTGTGCTCTTCGGCGGTATCTGAAGATAGAACATAAAAATGATGTTCATCTCTAGCATTCTGGTGCACTCCATAAAATGTCAGAACAGATGTTCTCCCCACTGTGAAATCAGTGTAATTCTGGAGACTGAGTCACTAGCAGGAGGGCAGGAATTGTGAATGGTTTCCCTAGAGGTGAGGTAGAAAGAATACTAAATATCTGATGTTTGACCTTTTAGGGGCCTTTGACTTCATCCTTACCCCACTCTCAGCTTCCATTTCCTCATCTGAAAAACTGAGAAAAGAATTACTGCTCTACACCCTCTAGAATTTTTTGAAGACAAAAACATATATATAAATAGTATATATAAACATTTGGCAAACTTTAAAGTTCTGTACAAATATTAGGGATACATGATTAAGGTGAATTTGTACTGTGATCTGTTTTCATTCAACTTATATTAGCTACAAACATCTTCACTGCTAGGTACCAGCTTGATGGGCTCACAGACATGAAAGCCAGTCTCCCACTGATTTCCTGTATTGTCCTTGAAATCAAGGCAGCCACATTTGATTCAAACATTCAACTCACTATGGCCTTTAGTATAGTATTTACATTTAATGATTGAAATAAATTTTTAAAAAACTAATTTTATACAGGAGAAGCTCAAGTAAAAGAAGTCCTCACGTACTACAAAATCATTTGACCTCATATTAACTTTTCGCTTTTAGAGTTCTTAAGATTTTTTGTATTAAAAAATTTTTTTAAGAATTTGGGCATATATAAGACTATCATTAAAGTGTGTTATATAACTATTACATTCAGAATAAACTTCTACAATCTAAGAGGATACAAAAAATTTGAATATACCAACTTTCTCAAAAATAAAGACACAGATTTTTTGTAGCTATATGGACGTAAAAATTTCTCTCCACCAATGATGGTAGCAAGAGTTCAAGTGAAGTAGAAATAAAATCTTCCTAACAGTAAGAATTAATACACACAAATTCACCAGGAGAATCAGGAGATTATCTAAAACTATTCAAGAGGTGTGGTCTGAGTATAGTTTTAAGTAAAGAATAGGGTACAGAATAAACAAACTTTTGTGAGATAGTGACCCCCTGGAAAATCGGTGAAAGTGTCTGTTACCCAGACTCTCTATATAGAAAAACAGGCATTGTCTTTCTGGCAGGTTCAGCACCTCCTAAAGCCTATCTATTAACCTTAAGGGATAAGTCCACTGTTCCAGAAATCCATGTTGGCTCAACTATATTCACATCTGACAATTGTACACAGTGACTATCATGCTTTTGCAGGGAGAGAGGGAGGGTAAAGCAATTTTTTGAACTGCTGACACCAGTTTTCACATATGAACATCATTGCTACTTTTAGTAAGTAGATTCTCCTAAAGTCAATTAAAATTTTGTTTCATAATTATTTAGTGTAAAAATATGCATGATTTGATAAGACTAAGGGATGCAAATACAAAACCTAAAAGTTTCCTTAACAGAAGGCAATGCCGAAACTTTAAAATGGCATACTTCTTTAACCAAATAAATATTCCATTTGAATAATAAACTAATTTTAAAGTTAAAAGTGCATAAATTAAATCATTCTCAAAAAAATTAAGTAAATGAAATTATGTGATCCATTAAGCATGTGTTATTTTGAAGATTGAAAGGAAAGAGGTACTTAAGCATGGATGCTAGTTAATCTTTAAATCTTGTTTACTTATCATTTTTAAAATATGTATCTCTAAAAAGTCAAAGCAAAAGAATTAAGTGTATCTAGGACTTCATGCTCAATCAATATGAAGAGTTATTTACTGGCTATTCCATTTAATTTCTCTTTGGAGTAAGCTTTGTGGTTCTATAGCTATCATGTTTATGTAATGTCACTTACCTTTGGAAATAACTTTCACAACTCTCCGAAACCATGTCATGGAAAAGGCCCATTGTTTCTACAACTTGTCTTTTAGTGTCACTAGAGCAGACAATAGAATAGTCTAAAAGGAAATAGGAGGCCACGGCAATCAGAGCTTCCTTGGGCCAGCGACTGAACCAGTCCATAGTGCAGCCTGATATCAAGCCAGGAAATTTCAAAGAACGGGCACGGAACTTCTCGCCAACCTATGGACAGCAAGGTCAGAAAGCATGAGAAACACAAACAGACTAGAAATCGGCTAAAGAAAGGCTTATGTATTGTGAGCCAACAGTGTGACATCACAACTTTTTAAAAATATCTTGGGTTGCATTAATAAATAAAGTGTCCAGATAAAAATAGGTAATATTTCCACAATGTTCCCTGTCCTAAGGCTGCATCTGCATTCTTAGATTCAATTCTAAGAGCTACCTCTTAAGAGGAAACTGACAAACTAGAGAGTGATGATCAGGAAAATGAAAGTCCTGGACACTAGAACAAGTGAGAATGGCAGAAGGAACAAGAGGTGTTTGGCCTAAAAAGGAAACAGTTCAGGGAGTCTGCAAAAACTTTCTCCAAATATCTGAGGAGCTGTATATGGGAAATGGTTTGGTTCATTTTAAAAGACTGAACAGAATCACAGGGAAAAAGATAGAGAGACAAAATACTATTGCTTATAAAGAAGACCTTTCTTGCTATTAGACTATCTAAAAATTAAGCATGTGCCTTGTAAGTTAGTGAGACAACTCCTCCTCCCCCAGAGAAGTGCTAACCAATAGAATTTTCTATATATGTGTTTTCCAGTATGATAGCCAGCAGCCACACATAGCTATTGAGCACTAGAAATAAGTTAGTAGGACAGAGAAATTGAATTTTTATTTTTACTTAATTTAAATAATCAAAATATAAATGGCCATACATGTCTACTGGGCACTATATGGACAATGCAGTGAGCTACAGATAATTGAACATACATCAGGGACATTCTAGATGGTATGTCTAGTTTGGAGGTAGAGTTGGACAAGATTGCATCACCAAATCACTAACAATTCAAATAATCTATGTCTCTAGATAATTACTGAAAGTTGTAGTCTATGCAATAATTTATAATAAGATGAATATGTTAAATTATCAAATTATTATACTTTGGTATGAGATCTCGATCAGTGGAGATTGGTGATAATAAAGTGTTAATTTTATTTCAATGTAACAAATGTTCCTTTGAGAGCAAATCATTTCATTAAAGAAGGTCAACAAACTATTTTAATAAGTAACTCTTCCTACATAGATATAAATAAAATAAAAACTCACTGGAGAAAAGCACAGAACAACATGCAAGTTCTTCCTTGATCTTGAAATGAAGTATTCATACAGATTATCAAAGGTAGGAGGGTGGCGAGGCAGCTCCTTTTTCATCACCGATATCAGACTTTGGGTGATTTCATCCATCTCATCCCGTGCAAACAAATTGGAAATCTTTGAGGAATAGGCAAGACAGTGTTCTGTATTTTAAGAGTTCTCTATAGTCAATTCACAGCCGTAGTCTGGTTCTTCCTCCCCTCCCCCGCATGTCATCTTTTTTCATATTTTCTTTCTGCACCTCCACAGTTAAATCTCTGATTTGCCAGAGATTGCCAAGAGTGCAAATATTTATTGAGCCGATGGAATGTCTAATTAGGAGCAAATTATTTTTCTCTTTGCTCAAACAGCTATCACCAAAAACTATCTCTCTATCATTCCAATCATCTCTTCAAAATATCCAGTAATGCCCTCTCTTCTTTGATTCATAGTCTCAGTTCTGGTTCCAAGTTAGTTAACCAGCTCATGCACCAATAAGCATCCATAGACACCATTGTACAGGGAAGAATTAACACAGCAGGCCAGTTTTGAGAAGTGTCTGCTTGAAGGGCTGGCCCTTGGCTGGCATCTGGGAACTTGGCTTTTGGAATGCCTCCTCCATTGCAATTGATAAGATTGTTCTAGTGTGCCTAGACTATTTATACAAATATTGAGGTATATGGAATTTTGGCAGCTATGGTTAGGCAGGGAATGACTACATGACCAGGCCCCAGTAAAACCAGTGAACTCTTAGCCTCAAATAGGCTAATCTGAAACAGAAACACAGTGCATGTGTTATGGTACTTCACAACTGGAGGAAAAGCATGTTCTGTGTGGACCCTCTGGTGAGAATGCAAGAAGTCTGCACATGGATTTCTCCAGATTCCACCCCGATGTGTCTTTTTCTTTACTTATCTGGCTGTGAATCCATATGGTGTTGCTTTAATAAATCTTAGCCATGATTACAAGTATATGAAAAGTCCCATGAGATCTTCTAATGAAATACCAAGCATGTGATTGATTGTGGAAGTGCAGATACAAGTGATATCAGAAGTGGTGACATCAACATCTACTTAAAGCTAGCAGAACTCTCTCAACCCTTCTGTACTCCTGACTATTGGTAGGTAGGTAGGTAGGTTGGTAGATAGGTAGCTAGATAGATAGTTAGATAGATAGTTAGATAGATGAAAGATAGAGATAGATAGATAGATAGATAGATAGAGAGAGAGAGAGAGAGAGAGAGAGAGAGAGAGAGAGAGATGATAGATAGATAAAGAAAGGTAGATGCTTTGCTTCTCCTAAAATAAATTATAGGATCAAACTGAAGACTAAAAAAATAAATAGGCAATCATATTTGAAATAGAACAAAGCATACAAAAAAATCTGGAGGTAGGCAGCATTAATTTCATAGGAACTTCAAAAAAGTTACCAAATCTTATATGTTAATCATTTCTAAAATGAAAAATATGTATAAATGATCTCACTTGCTGAAGGGTGTTGGAATGTTGTTTTTCTATTCAAATATAATTTACATTTTAGAAATATGAACTTTTTCTCTACTTTTGAGACCTACCTCCCCTGACGATAGCAGGTTGTTAAGATATTCTAGAAATGCCTCATCTTTTATTTCATTGTCAGTAAAGATGAAGGTGATGCCTTTTCCATCAGCACCGGCAACTTTGTACAAAAATTTTAAGTCATCTGTTAGATTACTCACATTATAAGACCTAAAAAGAGAAATGGTAGAAAATTTCAAGTTAAAAAATATATATAGTTATAATTCATCTCAAAATACAATTTAACATAATTTATCTCAAAATACAAGATGATCAGAGCATAATCTGCACCTGCTCCAAGAAATATTAAGTAATTAATGTCTGCTGTAAAAAAAACCACAGAGATTAGAGTGAAACAGCTATATGTTACAGTTCAAAACACATATGTCTTATTTAACTTGAGAAGTGAGAAATGGGGAATTTACCAGAAGTGATTCATGAAGAGTAATCGGGAAATGAACTTTCATTCCTTGCAATCTGACAGTTCTCAGCAAGAGATTTTGCCCAAGGGAATATATGTATAAAATCTAAAACTAATCTAAAATTTGGATGAGTCTGAATTGGTAAAAAAGTCAAGACGAATTATAAATAAAATTAGTAATAAATACTATATAGTGGTAATTTATGTATCTCACTAAGTGGCTACATACAGAGAAAGCCTACAGAAAAAGTTTCATTATGCAATGTGATGTGAATAATAGAAATGCTGTAATTATGTGGTTACAGGTTATGAAAAGAAGGTCTTGGTCTCTGTTTTTCTGTTTCTTCTGTTTCCTACTAAATGTATGTGTTACCAGAGCTAATATGATGTGTAAAGATAAAACAGACATTTTCTAAAGTGTTGTATATAAATCTTCACGAGTAAGTTGACAAAGACTATAAAGAAACCCGCACTTAAAAGAGGTGAAACCACATGGATCTGGTTTCAAATCCCTGTTCTGAAGCTTGAGAAATGTTCCTTCACATTGCTCAGCCCTGTTTGCTCATCTGCAAAATAAAGGTAATACCTATTTGTAAAGATTATTGTGGGCATTAGAGATGATGTAGCTAAAGTAAACTTAAATAAATGAATACTTATTTCTAAACGAGGAGCATCGGCTACCCCCTCTTGGGTGGCACCACAGTAAAAAGTCCTCTAGACCTTGGCAAAAGGAGCCCCATCAAAAATAGAGCATATGTTCCTTTCAAAATAATTCCCAAGAAGGAAATTCATTAAAAAGAGAAATTGGTAAGATGATTTGCTGAGACATAGCTACACCTGTGAGAGCAACACAGTCCACATCCTTCCTGCAGGGATGCTGTGGTCCAGAGCTCTTAGTATAATCTGCTCACTCACTGGTCTCTGAATCAACAAGGCAATGAGGTCACAGAGCCATTTTGGCTGTTTTTGTTTGTTTGTGTTTTTAATTAAACCGACTGTTCTGCTTTGTTTTTGAGATATATAGAAACAATCAGAACATACCCCTTTCTAGGTCTTGACCCCCTCTCTTCTTTCTTTCAGAGCTAAGCTTCTCAAGGAGTTTCTAAACTTATCTCTGCTTCTTCACTTCCTTAATGTGATGTGGCTTTCGCACCCATCCTCTCCACTGAACATATTTACACGTTGACTGTTAACAATTTTTGTGCCTTAACTTAAATCAATATTTTCAAACTAATTCTTTACCTCCTTGGTTTCTGGAAACCGCTCTGGATTTCCTCTCCTCTGTCCAGCCTATTCTTCTTACCCTTACCCCCCTTGCAAGCCCCCTTTTTCCATTCTAGGAGGCCCCAGAGTTCTTTCCTCAGCTATCTTTTCTTCTCACCATGCACCCTATTCATGCTCTACATTACCTTAAAAGTGTTCTCTCCACTGAGACTTTTATACTTACATCTCTAGAACCCTCCCCTGAACACTATGTCTATTGAGTCTAACTGCCTATGGAAACTGTGTTCTGCAGACATCTCACACTTGACATATACTGAACTGAATTCTCATTTTACCCATTTAAAACTGGTCATTTATCCATTCATTCAACATGTATGTTTTATAGTGTTAAAAGTACCCACTTTAATAGTAAAACACAAGCAAAAGCTATCATGAATGGTCCATCCTCAGGGAGCTTACAACCTGGTGAAAGAGACAGAAATGTGAACAAGCCCTCGTTTAACGCAGTATGATAAATGCCACTAGAGAACTTAGGATATCATCCTAGACTTCTTCTTTTCTCTTCTTTGCCCCAGTATCCAATCAATTGCTAAGCCTTATCAGTCCTACAGACTGTTCCCACTGGCTCTATCTCTCTATTCCCACTTTCCCTGCTGTTTAACAATGTACCCAGGAGTCAGCTTACTCAGGTATGATAACACATGCAGACCTGAAAAGGACTGTCATGGAGGAAGAAGTGTATACTTACAGATCCCCACACAGGACCACAAGGTCAGGCAGCAGAAGTGAGAGAAAAGCACGGGCAATGACAGCCTCTACTGTAGTTTCCGTGAGAAAGACAAAGGCAAGAAGGCTAAGCAGATTTAGGATTGGCTAGTTTGAGTAATTTCAGCAGGTTCTGGGTCATAAATGCCATCCCTAGTTGATAGGTTCATGACTTGGGATGATTAGGACAGAGGAATATTGCTTCCTAAAGTATAAAGCCAGATAGAGGCAGTGGTTCAGAGTATGAGCTCTGGTTTGGCTGTTTTACATGTGAAAGGCACATTTTCTGCGCTAGCCCTGGGAGGAGCAGTCTCTCCCCAGTCAACAAGGTACCAGCGCCAGAACATCAAAAATACAGAAAACAAGAAAACAGTTAACACACCTGCCTTAATTTAAGTCTGCATCATTTCTAACTATAATGACTGCAATGTGACCTACTCCCAGATCACAAACTCAGATACCTACAGGAATCAGGCAGGTGATGCCAATAAGTAACACAGGGCTAGTGGGGTCCCTGGTAAATTGCAGGGTTGCATGTCTCATCTAAGGAGGCAGCTGCTGCTCAGCTCAAGCCACCTGAGAATCTTGGTTCAGTGTTACCAAATCTTTCCATTATTTCAAGAGAAATCAGAAATATTTTTGTTTTTTTAATGTGAAATCTCTCCATTTTTTTAGATGACAGTTGTAGCTTTAATAAACCATAATCTTATGCCAATATGCACAGAGATTAAATCAGAAAAGCTGGAGCAGAACTGCTACACGGTGGTCATGGAGGACAAACAACAAAGGAGATAGGAGATGAACAGGACTGATCTGGGACCAGCCACTGATATGCCACTGAAATCTCCCAATTTCTAAATGTTGACAGTTGGTTTAATTTAATTTAACTTATCTGTAGATATTTGATGTTTATGTTTTTCAAATGCTCTTGTAAATTGTACCTTGTTAAATTTTTATCCATTTAGCAGCAGAATGGTGTGTGTGTGTGTGTGTGTGTGTGTGTGAGTTAAAAAAGGGATCCAAATGTGTATGAAAATAGAAAGTACCAAATATTCAAGACAATGGTGAAGAACAAAAAATTTGTTTGAGATATATTAAAAAGCTACAGTAATTAAAACAGTGAGTAATGGTGCAAAAATAAATAAATAAACCAGTAGGATGTGATCGGTTGAAAAAAATAATCTTAATTCCAACCTCAGACTTTATGAGAAAATTAATTCTAGATGGGTTATAGTTCTAAATGTAAAAATAGGAAATTTTATCTGTAAAAGTGAAGAAAACCACAGAAGAAGAATATCTTCATGGCCTTGGAATAAACAAAACATTTTAACAGAATACAAAAAGACTAACCTAAAGGGGAAAATTAATAACAAGTTTCACTAAAATTAAGATCCTCTAAGAGTAAAAAGGCAAGCCAATTATTGGGAAAATATATTTGCAATACATACTCTGAGAAGGAAATTATATCCAAAATACAGAAAGAACTCCTAAAAATCAAGAAGAGAAAGAACCACACTTCAATTGAAAAGAAATGAGCAAAGGACTTAAATGAATATTGCGCAAAACAGACTGTCCAAATGGCCAACAAGAGATGTATTGAACATTATTAGCCATCTCAGAAATGCAAACCAAAGCCACAATAATATATCTCTGCACACCCATCAGATTTGCTAAAGTGAAAAAGATTCTAAATGCCAAAGGCAGGTAAAGATGTAGAGGAACAGAAACTTACAAACTGTTGGTGGAAGTGTAAACTGGTAGAACCACACTGGAACACTACTTCACAAATCTACTAAAGCTGAATATATACATGCTCTATATTCAGCAACTATACCTCTAGGAGTATATTCAGACATGTACAAGAATATTCATAACAGCTCTATTTACAAAAAAAAAAAAAGCCCCACAATATGTTCATCAGTAGTATAACGGATAAACTAATTGTGGTAATATGTGATAAAGAAGGTTATATAGCAGTAATAAAGAACAAACTGTTGATGCATGTAGCATCATGGATGAATCTCACGAATATAATGCAAGCAACAGAAATGTTACAAAAGAGTAAATCCTGTATGATTCAATTAATATAAAGTTCAAAAACAGGCAAAACTAATCAGTGGGCTTAGAAGTAAGATATGGTTTTCCTATGACTAAGATAGGACATGAGGGGTACTTCTGCAGTGCTGGTAATGTTTTGTTTCTTCATCTGTGGGCTAGTCCCGCAGGTGTGCTTACTTTGTGGTACCTAAAATTTGTATACATTTCCTTATATATATTACTCATAAATAAACAGGGTACTTAAAAAAGAAAGACACTAAATTATTGTATTTTTTTAAAGAAAACATTTACCGCAGAGAAACTATAGAAAACATATTGTGTTGTTTTATTTTAACTTACCTAGTTAATGTTATCTGGAATATTTGATATCCAGCTATAAAAGAGGCTAATCTCGAAAGACTTTGCTTTCCAGAACCACCAACACCCACCAACAATGCATTTCCACATGATGTTCGAATTATTCGTGAAATCTGTTTTAAAATAAAATAGTATTTATTTGAAAATAGAATCCAACTGTTTATATTTTCTTGCACTAGATGGGTCCGAGATTTGACTATGTGCTTCTAGACAGTATTAAAATTTTCCTTTACTGATAAATCTCAGAATTTTTAAAATTAAAGTTCATATGGATTCAAATTCTTTCTTTGTTCATTTATATTTACATCTTGAAAAATAGACCAAACTGTTTTTCCTATCACCTATTTTGAAACTATTCTGTGTGTGTGTGTGTGTGTGTGTGTGTGTGTGAAAGAGAGAAAGAGAGAGAGAGAGAGAGAGAGAGAGAGAGAGAGAGAGACTTTTTTTATTTTTCAACTCAATGAATGGTGAAGCTGCTCTTGCCAATCTGTAGAAAGAAGTGCAGAATTATTAGCTCACTACCCATAGTTTTAACACACTGACTTCCACAGACACTGAGCTCTACAACGAATCCTATGTCTATCATATCTCTCCCAATGAAAATTCTTTCAAAGTACCAAAATTCTACTTGCAATAGAGGTAGAAAGGCATTTGTAGAAAAAGACATTGAGAAATAGCCTGTATGGTCTTGTGTTGCATTTCTATGATTAATGCTCTAAGTGAGGATAAGGCTTGAACTTCGGTCCAAAACTTAGGCAGGCCAATTGAAGAGGAAGAAAGTCTAGATGGATCATTAAATTTACTATTGCCACTAAAAAAATATTTCCTAAGTTTAAGTTTTACACATTAGCAATGACATCTTCATATGTATTAATTCTATTATTATATTTTACACATGTTAATCACTTATATGGTTTTTCACTTTAGAACAGGGTCCCAGGCCCCCAACATCTAGCCATAGTGGGTACTCAGTAATTACTTGTTGAATGGATGAATGTGAAACGGGCCCAGAACATCTAGATATTCACTAACTTTACAAAAGAAAACTGTGTAATAAACAAAGAGCTAACCACCCTCTTTATCAAACCTCTAATTCCTGGAGAAACTCCTCTTTTATCTACAAATTATATAAATAACTCCTTTCTGTAGCCTCTCAGATTTGGCTCAAACCATAATCTTTTTTGGTACTACCTCTAAATGAATTCACTTTTTCCACCAGTCCTTTTCATTCACCTTACCCCTTTCTCCATCAGTTTGCCCCTACTCTGTAAGCCAATGAAGAAATTGACATTTTTAAAACCGTCAACTTTTCCTCCATTATATCAAAATATAATTTGAGGAGGGAATATTTCTTCATAGGGTTCTCCACCTTATTTTCTAGGAAGATAAAACTGATTGTGTGTGTCAAAACTTCAAACACAAACCCCAACAATTTGCCCTTGGAAAACAATTGCTATCATGTTGGTGAATTCAAACAAGGGATTTCTGACTAAACCTTTGTTTTCTGAGACAATGAACTGACCCAACTTATGGACACTCTTCTATATGTTACCTGATACTACGTATTTATTTCCTCAAAAAGTTTAACTGTGAAATTTACTATTTACATAATCTATTTATAATAACAATAGTCAATAGTTAGAACCTTAATAAGATGAGTCATTGCATCTTTAAAAAACACTAGATCAAGAGATGTTCCTCTAATGAGTTCATTGAACTGCCTCTGGTAAAACTGGAGTTTTTCACACAGAAAATCAAAGGATGGTATCTATGGGTAGAGAAAGAGAAAAAAATAATATTTAAGATCCAAATTTATAAAAGTAGAAATTGTAAAGACACTCAAGAGTAATTCTAATGGATTTCCAAAAACTTGTCATGTATTAGTTGAGTTTTAAGTTATTTCCATTTTCAGAGGCCTGAAACCTAACTTTCCATTATAAAATTATTCCTGAATTTTCTCTTTAAGAACTCCAGCACCAACTCCTACCCACTACCCACAATAATTGATTGGAATATAAAAAATGTTTTTTTATTCACTTTTTAACATTGTTTGTGGATTTTTTAAAAATATATAGGAGTTTTAGATTATTTAGGTAGTCAAACTGTTCCAATATAAATATTTGTTTTGCAAATTAATTCTCCCCATTTAACTCTTTGCTCTATATGCACTTAAGGATTACTTCGTTATGTGACCCTGTTTAAAATATCCCTTTGGAGTCTTGATTCAAACTTCATTAAACCTATACATTAATTTAGGAAGAATAATGTGTTGCCCTCTAACCAAGTGAAGTTTTATTGTTTTTTCCTAGATATTTTAGATATTTTTCCTGTTGAATAAACTATTTTATGTAATATTTTCTATCTTGTGATTGTTGATAAGAATTAGCAAACTTTTTCTGTAAAGCGCAAGATACTAAATATTTTAGGCTTATGGCTTGTATGGTCTCTAGAACAGATATTCTTGACGTTGTCATGTGAAAGCTGTGATAGAAAATTTATAAACAAATGGGTGTGCCTGTGTTCCAATACAAACATTCTTATGAACTATGAAATTTGAATTCCACATAGTTTTCACATGTCACACAATATTATTCTGTTCTTGAATTTTTCTACCCACTTAAAAATGTAAAAAGGCTGTCTTAGCTAATAAATCTAACAAAAAAAATAGGCAGCAAGATGGATTTGGTTTATCCACTATAATTTGTGAACTTCTGATATAGAAGATAATTACTAAGTTTTATATTTATATCATACTTGGTTATCTTACTGAACTCTTAGTACTTAAAAGAGATTTAAGTTCTCTTGGATTATATTAAGAGATAAGCACATTATCTAAAAATAATGATATTTTTGTTTTTTTCTATCTGATAATTACATTTACTTATTTATTTATAATTTCTTTTTATTTTTCAAGTACCGTTGACATTCAATATTACATTAGTTTCTGGTGTATAGATCAATTTTCTTTTTGTCATTTTGTTGCAGTGCCTAGAACTTTTAAAACAGTATTAAATAATTGTGGTAATATCAGGCATTCTTGTTTTATATCTGACTTTACTGAAACTGCTGCTACATTTCATTGAAAGAAGTATTTTACTTGGTGTATGATGACATGAATCACAACACATAACTAATATAGAAGTTACAGAAACTCCATGGTGATACTCTGGCACAGAGAAAAATAGTTAGGTGAGTGATCTAAAAAAACTCTTCAAAGGTGAGAATAAATACCAATTCATAGATTTTGGGTATTTCAAATACAGTGTCTTCAGGTTCATCACCAGTAGGTTCAGGCATCTCACGAAGAAAATCTACAAAGTATGGTTCAGGAAAAATATACGATGTCATATCTGAGCCAGTACTTTCTTCAATTGCCCGAAGAAGATGTACATTAAACCACTGCTCATCTTCAGGAGTTATAAATCTGAAAGGAAAATACAAGAGTAAAAATGTGAAATATGAAGGCACCTTTTCTAATTGAACATAGTGTCAACCACCCTCCACCTTCTTTCAGCCCCCATCCTGCACCTCCATCTTGTCAGAACAGGGAAACAATATGTTCTGCCTTCTGACAAGAAGGACATAGCCCCTCCAAAGAAAGTATAACATCGATAGTTTGACCTGTAGAAAATACTGACAGAGGAGCTCTCCTTGACACCCTTAGCAGCTCCTCTTCCCAACTATGCCCTGACTTTTGGACTTCTGTGTCCTTCTTTGCATCATCCAGTTTTAGCAAGAATCCTGTCAAGTCCATTTAGCCAGAATCCCCTAATACCTGATCACCCTCCATATCTGACCAAATTCCTCATTCTCCATCAGCCCCTGGGGTAATATCAAATCTTCTGGCCTGCTTTCAGCAATAATTCTATTTGGTTATTTTAGCCAGAATCTCTCTGTAACTCTGTGTTTCCCCTTAGTAATTTTCTATCCACCAACTTACCCCCATCTTTTTCCTTGGCTATAAATTTCTACTTTTTCCTTTTTGCTTTTGGAATTAAGCCCATCTCTCTCTTCTACTACAAAACTCCATTGCTGTAGTCCCTATACCCATCGTGATAGTATTGAATAAAGACTGAAGGCCTTTTTGTTTTAACAAGTGTCATAAATTTTTTTTTTCTTGAACAATACAGATGAATCACTGAGGTGAGGTCAAAGGTCCCTGAAACTTGGAATAGGAATGTAGCACTGACAGGCAATAGTGGGTAGGTGTCCTCTTTCTGGGTTTGTGGGCACATGGTGCACAAAGGTCCTTCTCAGACTTACAGTATAGGGGGGAAGAGAGAAAGAATGAGACTAATATTTGACATCTGCCACCTATGTGTGGGACTTTGTAGTAGTCCCTTTATAACTTTGTAAGACTGGCATTACCACTTATATTTTATGGAGGAAGAAACAGGCTCAGAAATATGACTGAGTTTATGTGACAGCTTTCACCATGCAAAACCAACACAGAGCTCAATTTATTTTAGTAAACGTACATAACTAAAATTTGCCTCTGAACGTTATAAACTCTCTGATAATATGGTGACTTATAAAGATGTCCCACTGAAATAATACTCAAGTAAATTGGCGGAGCACTTTTTTTAAGGTAACCAGCAGTTGGGAAAAGACATCAATGCTTTATAAGCCCCAGTGCAAATTAAGACACTACTTCCTATTCTACTAATTTGAGGTGATAATGCAGGAATTAATCTAATAGTATTAACGTCTTGTAGAGTACATTAAATTCAGACATTGTAATATATACCTGTCTGCAACTACTCTGTTGCACTCATGTTTGAAAAGTGACAGGAGAACAGAGATTGAATCACACTCTTCAGCTTTTATGGTTAACATTCCTTGCCAGATTCTGGAAAGATCTCGAAGATTGAAAATGTAATGAAATTTAGAAGGAGTTGGCAGCATCTTCACCTAGAGATGAAAAAAAAAATTCAATTCTCTTTTCAGATAGTAAAAGTGGAACTGCTTTTAAAATTACTTTATTTCCCAAATCCTATTTTAAGTAAAATAGGCTGAACAAATGAGCAAAGATTAAGTTTATATTTTTGTCACAGCACTAACAGAAAAAACTCATGTCATAAATAAACCAACACTGAATTTAAAAGACCATAAATCTTTGAATAGGATGGACTCAAGTATGATGCACTACATATAGACGCCAACACCTGTTCTAACACCATTAGTTGGCTTTGAATGATTCGCTTTCCCCTGAGTTCTTAAAACCTATGTGAGTTGTGGGAATAAGAATTCCTAATCATTATTAACCATATTAGTGTTACATGGAAATATGTCATAACAAGAAACTAAATGTGAGCTCATTGTCATGCAGTTAAGAACAATGGATGTTCACTTCTAAAATCAATAATGGCTATGTTCTATAGATTGCTTTAAGGTCCTACATGTGTTTAGAGTTCCACAAATATATTTGCAGACCATAATCTAGATTCCACTGAGGGGATCCAAACTCAGTCAACATGCTTTCATATATCTGTATATCCATAATAAATTGAGAATGAGATCTAACACGCAGCTATTAAGTACTAGGTAGTTTTCCTGGGTTTTCTTTGTTTGAACATTACTTATTATTCCTACCAACTTCTAGAATCCAAACAGGCAAATCTATTACAATTCTTACAGAGAGATACCAGTTAGAAATAAACTTGAGGTGTACTAGGTTTTGGAAGCACTGCTGGCCATGTATAAAGATTATAATTGATATCATTAGTATCATTTTTGAAATGAAACAATGATAATTCTGGAGATACAGAGCAGACCCTCCAAATGATTAATGCAGGAAAGCAAATGCTTTCTTTAGTACCAATTCATGGAACTTGTCCTTTCTGTTTGAAAAAGTACCCTATTGAGTTTGTAGAGTAATTTTTATAGCCTAATTCACAGTGGAAGTTAAAACAGCAGGTAGAAAGGGAGAGAGAATGAAGTGTTATTTCTCTCTGCACTCAGTTCCATGCCAAGCTAAAATGTTCATTTTACTCACCAAAATGTAAAATATACACTTATATTACAAATATGCAAAAATAAAGGGACAAGGTTATGTGAATACTTCTTTTTCTTCTTTGCTGTAAAAGATGGCAGCTGTGATGGCAGCCCTTGGCAACTGAAGCAATCATTAAACAGAATTAAATTCGGTTCTTTCCATCTTCTTCTCATTATAAACCTGCTTCTCTCCTACTCTTCTAATATTTCCCTTTAATATTTGTCAACATCTTTCTTTTCTCACCTACTTCTGCTTTAAAGCTATGTATTATAAAAGTGAAGTGATAGACAAGGCAAGTGGATTAAAATAGTGCCTTGTGAAGATAGGCAATTTGAAGAAAAAATATAAAGAAGGCTGCTTATTTGGGGGTAGGGATAAGAGGAAGATTCATTTATTTTTCAATTATTATTTTTTAGTACCTCACACTACCCTTAGTAAATAGGACAGCTAAATCTGCTGTCATCAGGGAACTTTTATTCTAGTTGAGGAGCCTGACAATAAATAGGAATCAAATTGATAACAAATAGGAATCATATTGCTAACAAACATATAGGCAAATAATAATGATGAAAGTGTGGTTAGAAAACCTAAAGTAGGGTCAGGAGACAGATATTTCCAGAGAGGGGGCCATAGAAGTTATTTTAGAGAAAATAATCCAGGAAACCACTTCTGAAGATAAGAATAATGAGAATTAGTCAAATGAAGTATAATCGCTGAGAGGCATGAAAAACTTGGAGTTTTCAAGCAACAGCATCAGAAAAGCAGCATAGTTGAAGGAGAATGATGGAAGGGAAGAAAGGTAAGCAGGGCCAGCTCAGTTCGAGGTACACAGGCCAAAGCATGGCATTGGTTTTTATTGTAAGTGTAACAGGAAGCTACTGGTTGTTTTAAGAAAAGCTAATGATCTCTGATTTACATTTTTTAAAGCATTTTAGGGTTCTTTGAAAACATGGCAGAGTGAGATGTTCCTGGATCTCTCCCCTTGAAACAACAATAAGCTGAACAGATAAAACTGGAAAAAAAATAAAACACCCAAACTGCACACCAGCACATCTGAGCATGGGATCTGCGCATAAGCACTATCACAGGTCAGAACTCCAGGTGGTGGACTGGGAAAAACAAAGAAGCTGCCTCTGCAGCCACTAGAGCTCCCTGCAAGAAGAAGGGGAGGGTAGAAGTTATGGTGACTTCACTGAAAAGCCCTGCCTGGGATTACTGTGAGCTCCCCATGGCCGGCAGCAGGGCCCAGTCATCAGAGCAAAAAGCAGAAAAGCGAGAAGGCAGAAAAACAACAGTTGATATTTACCGGCCACAGTTGCAAAACTGAGGCTGAGCTGCAGCCCCCAACTCCCAACCCAGAGAGCCCCATCCCCCATACACTCTGAGACAGAACAATGCAGAGTCCCAGGGAAACCTGAACAAATGCTACCGAACTGAGAGTAGCTAGTGTGAGTAAATATCTACAAGAAAGTAAATAAGACATTATTTAGACTTTATATACACAGGAATCCAAGAGGCTTAGACGCCACCTACTGGAAACCAAAAGAAAAGTGCCTTCTTTGCAGCTCGCTAGACAGATTTTTATATAATAAATCTTTCTGGAAGAGAGCAAGAGTACATTTCCATTAATGCTCGGGCAGAGAAACAATCCATTAAACACCATGAACAACCAAAGTGACAAGGAATCACAGAAAGCAAGAGAAAAATCTCTAGAAAATAAGCTTACAGACACAGAAATATGCAGCTTAAATGACAGACAATTAAGGATAATACTTCTGAAAAAAACTCAGGGAATTCCAAAATGAGTCATATCAACAATTTCAAGAATTGGAAAACATCTAAATGAATAGAACAAGGAGATTGAAACCCTCAAAAAGAACCAAATAGAACTTCTGGAGGTGAAGAACACACTGCAAGAGACAAAAAATGAAATAGCAAGCTTGGAAAATAGACTTGAACAAATGGATAAAAGAATCAGTGATATCGAAGACGGGAATCTAAAAATAAATTGGAATGAAAAAGAGAGAAACCAAAAATGAAAAATAATGAAAGAAAAATACAAGAACTAGCTGATACCATCAGGAGAGGAAACATAAGAATAATGGCCATTATTGAAGGCAAGGAAAAGGAGCAGGGACTAGAAAGCATTTCCAGACAAATAGTAAATGAGCATTTCCCAAATCTAAGGAATGAGCTGGAGCTTGGATTTCAAGAAGTCAACAGAACACCCAATTATCTCAACCCAAAAAAGGCCTTCACCAAGACACAGTGTATTAAAGTTATCAAAAATCAATGAGAAAAATAGAATTCTCTGGGCAGCCAGAGAGAAGAAAATGGTAACTTAAAAGAAAAACCCATTAGGTTATCCTCGGACCTCTCAGCCTAAACCTTACAAGCCAGAAAGGAATAGAATCAAATATTTAAAGAATTAAGTGAAAGAAACTACCAGCCAAGAATAATGTATCCAGCTAAGCTCTCTTTTAGATATGAAGGAGAAATTAAGACCTTTCCAGACATACAAAAATTGAGGGAATTCTCCACTGTACTATAGGAAATACTGAAAGGGGTCAGCTCACCTAAAACAAAATAACAACAACACATAATTATGAGTAAAGTGACTGACTATCAGGCAAATAGAAGCAGAGGAGTGCAACCCTTTTAAGAACAGGGCATTATAAGCTTAAATGATAATAAGAGAATCTTATAACAAGATAATAATGAACATTCAGCATACATAGAGAAAAAATGAGACAACAAGGACTGAAAAGGAGTGGATTCAAAGATGCAGATTCACAAAGGGAAATGGAGAAAAGGCCCACACAGAAGAAAATGGACGACTGTATATATATCCTTTTCATATTCGTAATGTTAACCACACACTAAACATTGAGAATTGAAGTATATAACATAAAACAACAAGAACCAGAGGGAAAACCCACAAAAGCCAACCAAAATAAAGAAAACAGAACACAAGGACAAGGAACCAATGGAAACACCAAGCTACCAGAAAACAAAACATAAAATGGCTATAAGAAGACCTCATATTTCAATAATCACCCTAAATATAAATGGACTGAATTCACCAATAAAAAGGCACAGAGTCGCAGAACAGAAAAAAAAGAAAAAAAGAAAATCCAACCATATGCTGCCTCCCGGATAGACACATCCCAGCTCCAAAGACAATATAGACTCAAAGTGAAAGGGCGGAAAATAATATTTCAAGCAAATGGCATTCTGAGAAAAGTGGGAGTAGCGGTTCTAATATCAGATGAAACAGACTTCAAAATTAAAAAAGTAAAGAAAGATACTGAATGACACTTCATAATGATAAAGGGAAGCATGCACCAAGAAGATATAACATGTATTAATATCTGTGCTCCCAACTAGGGACCCCCAAAATATATAAAGCAATTACTAACAGAACTAAAGGGAGAAACAGACCAAAACACTATCATAGTAGGGGACCTAAATACTCCACTGTCAGATATCAACAGATCATCCAAACAGAAAATCAATAAGGAAATAACATCCTCAAATGACACATTAGACCAACTAGACATAATTGACATATACAGAGCCTTCCATCCCAAAACAGCTGTTTGTACATTCTTCTCTAGTGCACATGGAACATTCTCAAGGATCAACCACATACTGTGACACAGAAATAGCCTCAAGAAATATAAGAGGGTTGAAATCATACCAACCATATTCTCTGATCATAATAATGCTTTGAAACTAGAGATCAACTGCATAAAGAAATCAGGAAGAACCACAAATATATGGAGATTAAACAACATGCTACTGAAGAACAACTGGGTTGAGAAGAAATAAAAAGAGAGATCAAGAGATATATAGGAAAGAATGATAATGATAGTACAACATATCAAAACTTTTGGGACATGGCAAAAGCAGTCAAAAAAGGAAAGTTCATATCATTACAGGCCTATCTCCAAAAACAAGAATGAGCCCAAATAAACAACCTAACACTTCATCTTAAAAAACTAGAAAAGGAAAAACAAATTAATCCTAAAGTTAGTGAAAGGAAAGAAATTATCAAAATTAGAGCAGAAATTAACTGAAGGCAAACAAACAAACAAACAAACAATAGAAAAAAAGAAATGCAACAAAGTGCTGGTTCTTTGAGAAGGTTAATAAAATTGACAAACACCTGGCTAGACTCACTAAAGACAAAAGAGAAAGGACACAAATAAACAAAATCAGGGATGAAAGAGGAGAAATTAAAACTGATATCGCAGAAATACAAAGGATCATACAAGAATATTTTGAGAAAGTATATAACATCAAATTTAATAACCTAAAATGGACCAGTACTTAGAAAGATACAACCTTTCTAGACTGAATCAAGAAGAAATAGAAAATCTAAATAGACTGATCAGCAGGATGGATATTGAAACAACCCTCAAAAATCTACCAAAAAGTAGAAGTCCAGAACCAGGTGGCTTCACCAGTGAATTCTACCAAACATTCAGAGAAGATTGAATATCTATTCTCCTCAAACTCTTTCATGAGAGATATTGGTCTGTAGTTTTTTTTTTGTGTTATCTTAACTAGGTTTTGGTATCAGAGTAATATTGGCCTAATAAATGAGTTGGGAAGTGCTGCCTCCTCTTCGAATTTTGGGGGGCTGGAAGGATGGGGTCGAAAGTTAAAGAAATACAAATTAGTAGCTGGCAGATGGTCATGGGGATGAGAAGCACAGCATAAGAAATGAAATTAGCATTAATATAATGGCTAGGTAGAGAGTCAGGGCAGGGAGAGAGCAATTAGGAGGATCATTTTTACTAACTATATAGATGTCTAACCAATATATTGTATACGAAAACTAATTTTTAAAAAATCCCATTGGCATTTTTTAAAGAAATAGAATAAAAAATTATCAGATTTGTATGGAAGCACAAAAGAGCCCGAATTGTCAAAGCCATCCTGAGAAAAAAGAACGAGGCTGGAAGCATCACTCTGCTCAACTTCAAATTATACTACAAAGCAACAGTAATCAAAAAGGCATGATACTGGCAGCAAAACAGACACATGGACCAGTGGAACAGAATCAAGAGTCCAGAATTAAACCCATATTTATATGGGCAAATAATTTTCGACAAAAAAGCCAAAAACATACAGTGAAGAAAGGAAAGCCTCTTCAATATATAGTGCTGGGAAAACTGGAAAGCCACCTGCAAAAGAACAAAACTTCACTATTGTCTAGCACCACACACCAAAATTAACTCAAAATGGATTAAGGACCTGAATATAAGACCTGAAACGATAAAATGTATAGAAGAAAACATAGCAACTAAACTCAAGGACCTTGGACTTAAAGAGGATTTTATGAATTTGACCTCAAAAGCAAGAGATGTAAAAGCTAAAATAAATGAACGGAACTACATCAAACTAAAAAGCTCTGCTCAGCAAAAGAAACCATCAACAAGGTAAAGAGACAACCATCCGAATGGGAAAATATATTTGCAAGCAATACCTCTGATATGGGCCTAAAATCCAAAATATACAAAGAACTCATATAACTCAATAACAACAACAACAACAACAACAACAACAACAAACAATCCAATGAAAAAATGGGCAGAGGATCTGAAGAGACACTTCTCCCTAGAGGACATACAAATGGCCAACAAATATTTGAACAGATGCTCAACATGGCTAGCTATTAGAGAAACACAAATCAAAACCACAATGAGATACCATCTCACACCTGTTAGAATAGCTATAATCAACAGGACAAGTAATAACAGATGTTGGAGAAGATGTGGAGAAAAAGGAACCCTCATACACTGCCGGTGGGACTGCAAATTGGTACAGCCACTATGAAAAACAGTATAAAGTTTTCTCAAAAAACTAAGAATTGATCTACCATATGATGCAGCAATCCCTCTACTGGGTATTTACCTGAAAGACTTGAAAATTCAAATCCAGAAAGATATCTACACACCAATGTTCATAGCAGCATCATTCACAGTGGCCAGGACATGGAAGCCATGAAGTGTCCTAAAATAGATGATTGGCTAAAGAAATTGTGGCACATATATACAATGAATATTTCTCAGCCATAAGAACAAATGAAATACTGCCATTTGTAACAGCATGGTTGGACCTCAAGATAATCATGCTAAGTGAAGTAAGACAGACAAAAAAAGTTGAAAATCATGATATCACTTATATGTGGGATATAAACCTAAAAGCAACAAATGAACAGGACAAACAGACTCATGGACATAGACTATAGACTAGTGGTTACCAGAGGGTAAGAGGTGGGAGAAGAACGGGAGGTAGACAGGGTAAAGGGGGTCAAATATAAGGGTTTAAGGGGAGGGTAAAGTGGGTAAAGGGATCAAATATATGGTATCTGAAGGAAACTGGACTTTGAGTGGTAAACAAACAATAGAAATATACAGATGTCAAATTATAATGTACACCTGAAAATTATATAATTGTATTAACCAATGTTGCCCCAATAAAAACTTAATTTTTAAAAAATAGACTATAAGAAAAAAGCATTTTAGGACTGTTGAAGAACAGACTCCCAGTGCACAAGAAGAAACAAGGAGCTCCGTTAGGAAGTCATTGCATGATCCAGAGGACACGTGATGGAAGCATTTAACAAGGTTCACAGTGACACAACACTAAGTCCTTAGCTTTGGGATATATTTTGAAAGCATGGTTATTGAGACTTGCTGATGGATTGAATATAGGGGATGAAAAAGACAAATCAAGAATGGCACCCAGCGTTAGCCTGAGAAGCAGGCTAACTAAGATGCTAAAGTTTGAGAAAGGATCATATTTAAGGACAATTAAGAGTCTGGTTGGACATGTGTTACTCTGAGCTCGTTATCAGACATCAAAACAGTGATGTCTGCTAAGCAGTTAGAAATACACCTGGAGCCAAGCAGAGAGGCCTGGGATGGAGATACTGATTCTGAAGTCATCGGCACAGAGATGGTGTTTAAAGCCTTGAAGCTGGATGAGACTACTTGGGTAAAGAATGGAGACACGGAAGAAGTCCCAGCAGAGATCAGATGCACTGAAGTATTTAGAGAATGGGGAGAAAAAAGGGCTTAGAAAAGGTAGGCAGTAAGACAGGAAGACAACTAAGAGGATGAGGCCCCTCTGAAGCTCAGTGAAGAAAGGGTTTTAGATAGATCATTTATGTTAAATATTGCTAAAAAGTCAAGTAAGAAGAAGAAGAAATCAACCTTTAGATTTGGCAAGATTAAGGTCTTTAGTGACTTTGATGAGACCAGTAGAAATGAAAGTTTGTACAAAATGAGTTAAAGAGGTAAAAAAGGTGAGAAAGTGGAGCCAGTAAATAGTCACCGAACAAAAGAAGCTTTGATAAAGGGCAACAGGAAGGCCAAAGCTTTTCAGAAAAATATGTCTAATGGCACATTAAATTCAATAATAGACCTATTGGGAAACAGATGGATCTTACTACAGAAATTACCTCAGATACTCAGATCTTGCTATTCATTTTGGAGTTTCTTTAAGAGTTTCTTTAAGATCCTTTGTTGACAAGGACACCATCTTATGCAAGGAACTAATCACTGATTGGTAAGGAGCTGAGTAGAAGAGCATTTCATAAGAAACACCCAATTCCTCTTCCAAAAATTCTGTATCTAGAATTCCCCCAATTTGCCCATGAATCTGAAAGGCTGGCACACTTCAGGTTTCTCCATGACATAAACTTTTGCCCACATGTGTGTAACTGGCCTAATGAATATCTCTTTTGCTATTTTTTTTTTTTGCTATTTTTTTGGCAAATATGTCAACTTTGTTTTCATCTCATATCTACATGTAATTGCTTTTTCACGAGTCTGCCTTAATCTATCTGGTGACAGCTACAGGTTTGCTGAGCTTTTCTTAGGGCACTGACTTGTGTATTAAAATCTAGCCTATTTTAAGTACACCTCCATTTATTTACTAACTCATGTTCCACCTTAAAGAAACACAAATTAGATTTTAAGTCTTGGTTAGCCAAGAATATCTAGAAATCCAAGAAGTAATCACTCAGTCAGTAAACATTTGCGTCTAACAAATTTGGTGGTGGGGCAGAGACAGACATACAAAGAGTTACAAATCAGAGAAACAAGTGGAAAAGCAGTGTTCTCATTTCATCAAAATTCTACTTTATCATGGATGTTTTGTCTGGTTTGTAGTAGTACCTCATTATTATGGAAAGCATCATTCAGTCAGAACATTTGCTCCCTGGAAGAAAAAGGTGTCGTAAATCTATTTCAGCACCTAATTTGTCTTTTCCAAAAAAGCACCACCACATATGATATGATGATAATTTCCTGAGCCATGAGGTGAGAATTAAGCAGAATGGTTGACTTTTTTTATTATTATTGACAATAGATGATTCTGTACCTTAGTCCACTGCCACAGCATTCTGCCGGCTGAAACTAAATTTGAAATCATCTCACATATTTCAGGTTTGAAATTTCTGCAAGGATCAAAGTATCCACAGCCAATAACTCCTAAAAAATAAACAAGATTGAAGCACAAACTTACTAAAAAATTATAAGATTCATGTTCATCTCTGTAAATAAATCATTACTAGACTGACTAGGTGGCGTCAAGAATATCTCTTAAGGAATCAGCTAAGTCTGGAAGTCAGCAGTGGGGCCTAAGAAGCTTAATATGCAGTGATAAGCATTTTATATGTTAACTCATTTAATCCTCCCACATCCTACGAGAAAGAATCTGAGGTAGATGATATTATTATTATTATTATTATTATTATTATATTATTATTATTATCATTCGAATATGAATTACTTGCCCACAGTCACACAGCTTTTGTGTACAGGTGAATCTGAGCTTTGAATTCAGGTAGCCTTTGAAACAACACTCACCCTGAAGTACATGAGACCTGGAAAAGAACTTATCTTACAGATAAGGAGACTAGGCCCAGACAGGTAAAGCAAATTGTTCAAGTTCTCATGGATTGGTTGCTAATAAAATTGGAATACAGACCCATATCTCTTAACCCATAGTCAGTTAACACTCTGGCCAGGGCTGGTCAACTAATGGTTCTTAGGAAACGTCCAGAGCAGGCACAGTCTGACATAACCACACTCAGGAAGGATGGAGTTGTAGATTTACAAATTATTCTTCAACTTTCAAAATGTTTTTGGTTTTACACTGCAAAAGCAAATTTATTCTATTTCACTCTGGTAAGACTGTATATTGAGAAATATGTTTAGTTCTGAGCATGGTATTTTCAGAGGAATATGAATATGATTATCTGCTCAAAGATGCAAAGCAGGTTTATGAAGGGTGCAGCAGCTGAAAAAACTGGGCTTCTTTACATAGACCGAATAAGAGTAGCCTTAAAGGAACATGAAATTGTCCTCTAAAGGTATGGCTTATTGTGCTAGATGTCTGCAAGGCCCTTTTGCTTCCTGAAATCTTGTAATTCTAGATCTCCAGCTCCAGTGGGACAAATGTATTATATAAGAAGCATGGATTCTGGAATTAGCACCACACCTCTGCCATCAGCTGGGTAAATGATCTTGATTGGGCCTCTCTAAACTTCAGTTTCTGGTTTGTTTCTATACATAATTTTCAATATTAATCATATAGAATTAGGTATAAAATATTTTAACAAGCAGTCACTTACATACAGACCACTAAGATTGAGAAACACAACATGGCGCCAGTACATTAGAAACCCGTTTGTCCATTCCTATCCACAATCTTTCTTTCCTCCAGAGGTAGCCACTACTCTGACTTGGTAAAAATTGTTAACTTACTTTTCTTTATAGCTTTGTCACTTACGTTTCTGAACTTTAGCCTTTTATTAACCTTTATTTTTGAGTTTAATTCAACCGAATCATATATTTCTCTGCGACTTGCTTCTTTTGCCCAACATGATATTTCTAGGCATCACCTATATTGAAGCATGTAATTGTGTTTGTTTCTATTCACTGCTGCATGGCATTACACTGTGTGCCTATACCACAACTTACTTATCCTATTTTACTGTCAAATATTTGGGTTATTTCAAGTTTTTTGCTATTATGACCAGTGTTCTATGAACACTGTTGTTCATAGAAGTCTTCTGGCACACATATGCATAATCAATTACAGATGAATTAAGGACTTATGTATGAAAGGCAAAACTATACAATGTTTGAAAGAAAATGTTTGGAGACCATCTGCATGACCTCTGGGTAGGAAAGGAAAAAATAATAAATCGGTATATACTTAGAAGTAGAACTTATGTAAGTGTGCACATTTACCAGTAATAATGTCCAATCAGTACCCAAAGGGCTGGCAGCAGCTCACAGGCCCACTTGCAGGAAATAAGCATTCCAGTTGCTGCACATTCTTACCAATGCCTGACCTTCAACAAGGCTGTTTCTAAATATTCCTGAGACTTAAAATAGGCGATAAACATGTCTTCTTGGTATTTAGTTCCTCTTTTTTGGTATTTAGCTCTCTATTTCAAATACTTAATCTCTACTTCAGACTGAGTCTTTTTATCTCTTAAATAAAGTTTTTGATGATTTATTTCCATTGTATAATGCAATAAAAAAAATTCACCACCTAGAATAGTCATACCAAAAATTTTGTCTATTGAAGCATTTGAAGGCAATGTGCAATTAAACACAGTAAATTGTCTTTTTAAACGCTGTGGAATATCATTTCGACCACCTCCAGGGTGGATCATTGCTGCTATGAGCTGCACATCAACAATAGTAGTGAAGTCTCCAGGCTTATCCAAGCTGTACATTCCTTCCATTTCCATCATTTGTCGCACAATCTCATTAGTTATCTGAAATGTTATATAGTGATATTTTAGTAACATATCATGATCATATTCCTCCATAGCTCTCATAAAATAGTATAATTGGATAAGAAAAAATATTCAACTCATCAATAGAGTGTATGTGAATGTTGATAATCACCTTCAAGGCAATTTGATTTAAATGATGCCACCCAGGAACTCTAAATCATAAGTTAAATATATGTGCTGCAAGTCCAATGTACTCTTCATTCAATTGATAACACTAATTTCCAGATAACTTTACAAAGGTGAATTATAGAATATCTGGTACAATTATAACAGTATTCAGGAGTTACCTGTTTTACTATAGATATCTTTCACACTCAAAATTCAACACTTCAAAATACTTTAAATCAGAATAAGGGATGGTTTTACTCCTGAGCTTTCAGTATTATATTACTAAAGGTTTAGTTTGGGATTTTGTGTCTTCATCTTATCTTTTCCACAGCCTCTAGCATTGCTAAAACTCCCTCCTTATTGAAAATTTTTTTCTCTCCAGGTTTCAGAGGCTTAATTCTTTCCAGGTTCATCTTGTGACTCTGGGTAGCATCTCAAGCCACTCTTTCTCCACCCATCCTTCACATATAACTGTTCTACAAGGTTCCATCTTTCTTTTTCTCATCTCACTATTTCAGGGAATGCCATCTCAACACAAAGAATCTCAACTCTGTAACCCAACTTCGGATTCTTTTCTAAGCTTCACACCTGTATATCTAAATTCCTTTTGGGTATCTCCAAGTGGATAACACACAAACACTTCAGATAAAGCAATCTTTCATTCAACAAACATTTAACAAATGTCTACTATGTGTCTGGCTCTGTTGGAGCATAGACAAAATTCCTTGTCTTCAAAGAGCATACATTCTAGTGGTAACAGACAAAATGTACACATGTATGTTCACATGTATGTATGTATGTAAATAAAATGGTACATTATACATGTTTGGGAAAAAAGAAAACAAAGAAAGGGAATAGGCAGTGTTCATGGGTACAACTGAATACAGATAGCAGGGGAGGCTTCACTTCACATGACATATAAGCAAAGACTTGAAGGAGGTGAGAAAGAAAACCATTTAGATATTTAGGGGAAGAGCATTCCAGGTAGAGTAAATGGCAAATGCAGAAGTTCTGAGTGAACATCATATCCAGTGTGTACAAGACTCATTAAATGTGGTTGGAACACAGTCATGGAGAGATGAGATCAAATAGGGTAGGGTCTTTGGGTTACAGTAAGGATTTTGGCATTTATATTCTACAAGTCTCACGGGAGGATTTTGAGCAAAGGAGTGTGTCATGATATGACTCGTGTTTTAACTGGTTGCTCATTTGAGACTACATTAAGAGGGGCAAAGGAAACATGAAGGCAATGAGGAGGATTTGTAATAATCAAGAAGAGAAATGGTGGTATGCAGAGGTATTAGCAATGGAAGGGTTAAGTAGTAGTCAAATCTTGAACACAGTTTGAAAATAGAGCCAATATGATTTCCTGACCAATTGAATGTGCAGTTGGTATTTTTTTTTTAGATGGAGAACACTGTTGGAGAAGGAAGTAACAGGAATTTGGCTTTGGACATTTAAATTTGAAATCCACCTAGATAACCCTAATTGTATAAATGAGCCTAAAATTCAGGAGCTGTTCAATTAATAGATGATATCTGAATATGCCTCCACTCTCCTCACTTTATAGGAACTTATGAGAGGTCTGCCTGCCTTGGAATGCTGCTGAATAGAAAAGGGTGGGGGACGAAGAAGACTTCCTTGGGAAGTTGTGGCCTAAGAATGACATTTGCATATTTGTACCCTGGGTTTGCATACCCTAAGTGGACCAGAGACTTTCAAGTCTTAACATTGCTTCGAGGTGATCCTGATGGAATAAGCTCTTTAAATCAGGCAGAAGAAAACTCTAAATCTGTCTGAATGAGGGTCATCCATTCTAGCCTTCAAGAAACAGCCACAAGTAATTTTTCAAGGGCAATGTCCTGGCAATCAGTCAAAGATACATGTAGAAAACAAGACAGTTTGAGTCTGAACAAGAACTATTAAAATCATAGAGAACAGAAATAGACCCACATAGACTCAATGCTGGAATTAACAGGCAGAAATTAAATTAAAACAATCGTGCTCAATGTGTTTAAAGAAATAGACAAAAATTTGAAAATATATGTGAGAAATAAGATCATATAAAAATGACAATATATTTGAAAGAAAAGAGAATCAATTAGTAATTAAATTAGAACAAAATTACTAAAATAGAATACAAAAAAGGGAAATCATCTAGAACATAAGGAGAGAGAAATGCTTGGGATGTAGATAGAGAGTTAAAGAAACATAGAAGGCAAAAAAGGAAGTCTAATATACATTTGGACCTGATAAAAGAGGGAAGAAAGTGAGGCAGAAGCAATATTTGAAGAGTTAAGAATTGAGAATTTTCTAGAACTGATGAAAGACACCAAACCACAGATTCACAAGTTCCAGTGAATCCCAACCTAGTGAATCCCAAGAAAATAAACACAAATAAATCTACACCAAGAAACACCATTAAAATATATATATATATGTATGTATATCTATGTATGTATGTATAATCTATATATGTATGTATATGTATGTATGTATGTATGTATGTATGTATGTATGTATAAAAGTAAGGTAATGAAAAAGTATTAAAAGCAGCAAGTGAAAAAAGGCAGATTAACTTCAGAGATGCAATGTTTAAGTGGTTGACTTCTCAACAGCAACAAGGGAAACAGAAGACAGGAATAATATATACAGTGTGATGAAAGAAAATAATGTGATGAAAGAAAATAACTGCCAACTTAGATTTTACATCTAGCAACAATGACTTTTAAATAATGAAGATGAAATAGAGACATCTGCAGACAAACATAAACTAAGAATTAGTCATTAAAAGATCTTCTCTAATGGAAGTTCTAAAAGCAGAAGGTACATGACACCAGAAAGAAGGTCCAAGATGGAAGAATAAGGAGCAAAGAAAGTGGTAAATATGTAAGTAATGCAAATGGAGAGCGAACGTATAAAATAGTAAAAATAATGCCCCACTGGAGATGTTTTTAAAAATAGAGATATAGACTTAAAATACAAGTCAGCAATAAAATAAGTCAAAAGAAAAATAAAAGAAATTGAAGTTTTCAAAGGTCATTAAATATACAAAATGGGAATAAATGGTTTGATTATCTTTATTTTTTATTTTTTATTATCTGTGTATGCAGGATGTACTGTCTAGGGTAACCACTAGAATGTAGTAATTGAATACAGTATATAGATAATAAACAAACAAAAAATTAATTTCCTCAGGGAAATAGAAAGAAAGTTGCAACACATCCTTGCTCAGCTGAGGGCAAGGAAATGAAGGTATTGGAGGTCTGGGATGGGAAAAGGAAGAAAGTATGAAATAGTCATGGCCCAGAGCAGGAGCCTGAATGGATGTGCAGCACAGGAACAGACAGGACAAAGATAAAAAATCATGAGACATGTAGTATGATTGCTGGGCACTGGTAAGAGCTCAGCTGAGGTCCATGATCATGATTTTAAAGTAAAATTAGAATTGTGTGGTTTTCTGACCAAGTTTAGCTGCATGGGTGCAGGTGGATGGAGAGTAGACATAAAAATTTAACAAGGTTTTACCATGGTTAAGGCAGATGAGCAGAGGGTGTATGTTACAGTGATTGTAATAACCGATCGTGGAATTTTAGCTGAGAAAAGAAATGAGGAAATGAGAAGAAATTGGGGAGAGTTTATTGATAGTAGGAAAAATAAATAGTAGCTCCATCTGGAGTCTGGTTAGCAGAGGGCATGCGCTACGAAGAGTGAACACAGTAATCAGAGAATAAAATGCTCAAAGTTGAGATAATGAAAGAGTCGCATTGATAATGACAAAATGTAGGGTATGACTGCATGAATGAGTCATTCAGACAGGGTAGGGGACACGATCACCGGAAGAGGCGAAGTCAAAGAGCTAAGAGGTCAAGATCACATATGTAGGTATTGGAATCACCAAGAATTATGAAAGCAGCCTGCACAATTTACAGGGCCCAGGGCCAGATGAAAATGCAAGGCTCCTTATCCAAAGTTATTAAGAATTTCAAGACAGTGACAGCAGAGCTTTAAACCGCAAGCAGGACCCTTTGAAGTATGAGTCCCTACGAGACAGCATAGTTCACACTCCAATGAAGCTGGCTCTTGTAACAAGGACAGTACTGGAAAGAGCAATAGTGATTCAGGGACTAAAATCTTCAAGGAAAGAAGGGGTGTTATCTGAGGGTCTAAGATGACTGCAACAGTGAAGCAAGCGTAGGTCAGACTGACTGGCCTCGTTTCAGAAGGCCCAGGAATCCAGTGAAGAAGTCTTCCAGGAAAGCAGCATCCTGGATTTCCATTAGGGCAAGAGCTGAAGGAAAAGTTAAAAGAAGTTGAACTGACAATGAAATTTTGTGAATGAACCATGGCATCCACGGGCACAGAGAAATGTTTTAGGAGTGGGGAAAGTGGGAAATAAGATCAGAGAAAGGCCATGCAAATCTTTATGGGTATTGGTCTTGGGGTAAACACAGACCTGGGAGTCTTGACTTCCAGGTGGGGTCTGAGGTGAACCGGGTTAAAGGGCAGAACGGGATGGGTCCTGACAGCTTTGGGCCAATGATGCTGATGAGGCAGTGGACAGTGGTAGAAAGGAGGTGTTGAGGATCCCACAAGGAGCATGCAGAACTGTAGCAGTATCAGTGAGGTCTTGGACTGACAGATGATCACAACTAGAACAGTGGTGTGTGGCACAGTTATGAAAACAAAAGTGTTTTCCAAATCAAGTATTCTTTAGAGAGTCTGCAGAGTAAGAGAGCAGAGATAAAACCCTGGGGAGAGGAAGAGAGGAACCAGAAAGGACACTGAAGTCAAGTAGCCAGAGACACAAGAGGGCATGTTGCTGAAAACTGCAGAGGGATTTCAGGAAAGGAGAATGTCAACCATAACAGAGAAGTCAAGAAATATTACTAGGCTTAGTAAGATGAAAGCTATTGACATCTTTATATATAACAAAAATACCAATTAAATATTACCTACAAGTGATATTTTAGTCATACCTGATCTCCCCATTCATTAATGATGGGCATATTAATATCATCAATAAATACAGTCATTTTTCTGCCTCCTGGTGGCCCATATGTGCTTCCCATTCGCTTATCCACATAGCTTTCAATTGTTCTCTAGAGAAAAGGAAATGGTTTGTCTTAAACATAGATTTCAATCTATATTTCCAAAAATGATGAGCATGTTTTCCAGAGCAGAATATAATTTACTTATTTAATATGTATAAATATCATTATTAAAGTATACAGTGAATTTTAAAACTAAATTACTGAAATATTCATCATTAATTTACGATAAAAGACAGACACTCAAACATTCAGCTTCAGCCTCAATATTAGGCTGTTAATCCAAATTTTAGGCTATCAATAAATACTAGGCTATTAATCCAAATATGTTAGTTGAATTTGGCCTTAATCTCAGACTTAGGAAGGTTAAATAGCCGAAATGATGTCAACTGAAACATCATTTCTTTTGAGATATGTGTACAAACACACACAAACACACACACACACACACGCACACACGCACACGCACACATATCAATGTTTTATACGCATTTATATTAACCACCACTTAAGTATTTAATACATTGATTACTACAGCAAATGATGGGTTTTACCTGAAACATCATTGGTTCTGTGGCAGATGAAAAGTTTAGGCTTTTGGATAGCTGTACTTCAGGGTCATATTTTTTCAAATAGGCCTTAACCATTACAGTTTTTGCAGTTCCCTGCTCTCCTATAAGCAAAACAGCCTGCAATCACAGGATAATCATGTTGAAAGGTGTTATAACATGTTTCATTTTAAATATATTATAGTTTTAGTACCATTCTTTCATTCTATAAATTAATGCAACTCCTTTTTAAAGATATTTTAGAATTACACCTACATCAAAATAAGTCCTAGTTGATTTAAAGATTTCAATGTAAAATGTATACTATAAAAGTGCTAGAAGAAATTACAGGTAAATGTTCATGTGACCACAAGAGTATGGAAGGACTTTGTAAAGAGAAACCTACTTTCCTTAGCAAACTGGGAGTCAATAGTTTGGAAGATACTGAGTTGAAGTATATCCTGGGACTTGGGATTCATTTTCCAAACATGACATTACTCCTAGATTGTTGTGCTAGAATTTAATTTTCCTATGCGTAGTGTGTGAAAGGGATGTGTTTCTTACATGGTTTGCAATCACCTAAGAAAACTATCAAACTTACTTTATTTTGTTTTGCAATGGTGTCTATCAAAAAATTTGTTCTAATATTGTCAACATTTGGAACCAAAATTGATGAATATTCTGGAATACTGTCAGTTGGATAAAAATATGGCTGAAGTTTCTTATTCCAGTGCTCCCAATCACCTATATAATAAGATCAAACAAATGATCTTCATAAAACTGCATTCTTCAAAAGTAATCAGAACACAAAAAATGCAAGTGCTATAAACAACAGAATCATATAAACATTTTTAATATTTTCTTAAAACATGTTAACATTTCTGTTTATCTAATCTAATATCTAATATCTAAATTTAATATCTGCTTATATGTGGCATCTGATAGTTAAATTCATTTTGCTTCTTTACCAACTTTTTCAATTGCTAGACAGCTCTGGCCTAAAATGAATTCAGAATCAGCTAATGGTAAAACCAATGACAAGTTTAGTATCTAGTAGGAAAGTCACATCAACTGAAAGGATGAGAATGATCAAAAAAGGGAACACTCATTATCAGAAGAAAGATGTTTGCCATAAGAAACAGGGAGGGAGGATGTAGATGGGAATAAAAGGGGTCAAATATTTAGTGACAGAAGGAAATCTAACTCTGGGTGGTGAACACATAATGCAATACACACACACACACACACACACACACACAGACATACACAAACACACACACACACATACATGTATACACACACACAATTTACTATTGAATGAAACACTTGAAACTTACTTGATTTTATTAATCAATGTCACCTTAATAGTTTTTAACAAAGAAAATAAAGAAATGAGAAAAACAAATCTGTCCCTAAAACAGCATAATAAAGTCCCCAGACTCTTAATTTCAGTAACCATTTATTAATGGATATTATTGTTATGATAATAATTATTGTTACCACATTTCATCAATTCTAAGAAAAAAACATTTATTTATATTTTAGCATTTCTTGAATGAGACCTTATAAACACTGCTGGCTAGGCAAACTTGGTTAGAGCTGTTTAAATTATTGCCATTTAAATTGAATCACTTGCATTGTTGTAATTTCACTGTTGAGTTTAACTATCAGTTTAAATGTCTTCAGAAAGATTATGCTATGATTTAGGAATCTACCAAAAAAGTTACTGTGCACACAGACTTCATGGAAAGAGGGCAAAGGATAGCATTTGACAGTAGCAAAGCAAATATTCATCATTGGAACCTCATATGAAGTTTCCTTGCAAAATAATCAAGTCATATAAGTATATATTTAAGAAATTGCAAAACTAAAAGTGGCCGTAGCACTGTGTAGCATATGAGAGTTCCAGTTGTTCCATATTCTCACCAATATTTGGTATTATTAATCTTTTTAATTTTGGCCATCCTAGTAGCTAAATATCCCATTGTGGTTTTAATATACATTTCTTTGAAGATTAGCAATATTGTATATCTTTTCATGTGCTTTTTTAACATAAATCTTTTTTACATTTTCTTTAGTGAAACATCTATTTAAATGTATTGCCTATTTCAATTTTTTTGGATTGGCTGCCTACTTATTATTAAATTGTAAGAGTTCTTTATGTATTCTGAATAAAATTTTTTTATCAGATATATATATTTTTTCAAATATTTCTTCCCATTTTGTGGCTGGACTTTTAATTTTATTAACAGTGACTTTTAAATAGATAAAGATTTTGATTTTGATGAAGTCAAATTTGTCCATTTTTTCTTTTATAGTTTGGGTTTTTTCTGATCCTATCTCAGGATCTTTACTTAACCCCATGACAAAAACACTCTTTTGTTTTCTTCCAGAAATTTTATAATTTTAGCTCTTGTGCTTAAGTTTATAATCTATTTCAAGTTAAATATTAAGGCAAATTTTTGTATATAGTATAAGGCAAAAGTTCTTGTTTTTGTTTCATTTTTAAAAAAACATTTAGCTTTTAGATTTTAGATTTAGATTTTTAGCACCACTGGCTGGCTGAAAATCCAATCCTTTCCTCTACTGAATTACCTCAACATCTTTGCTGAAATCAATTGACCATATATGTGTGAATCTATTTCTGAACTCTTAGTTTCTCAACTGATCTATATGTTTATCCTTCTACCAATACTACATTGTGTTGATTATTATAGCTTTATTGTAAGCATTAAAATTAAGTCATGTGAATTTTTTAAAAATTAATTTGATTATTCTAGGTCCTTTGCAATTCCATATAATTTTAGAACTCATTTCTAAATTTCAACCAAAAAGCCTATTGCAATTTTCACTGACTGTACTAACTCTAACGATCAATTTGGAATGAAATAACATTTTAACAATCTTGAATCTTCTGATCCATAAATATTATTTCTCTCCCATTTATTTAGGGCTTCTTTAACTACTCTTAGCAGTTTTATAGTTTTCAATACACAGATCATACATACATTTTGTTAAATTTATCCCTAAGTATTTCATTTTTGGGATACTATTTTAAATGGTATATTAAAATTTCAATTTCTCATTGTTGTGAGCTTATAGAAATATAATTTATTTATTATTTCATCCTGTGACCTTGCTAAACTGCTTTACTAGTTCCAGTAATTTTTTGAGGATTCTATGAATAATAAAGCTTTACTTATTCTTCTTCAATCTGTAGGTATTTGTTTTTTTTTTTTAATTTACTGTCTTATTGCACTAGCTACAACCTCTAGTTTAATAGTGAAAGGTAAAAGTTCCTGTTTTTGGTGAGAAAGAATAGCCTTTTCTTGTTCCTGATCTTAGTAAGGAACATTCAGTTTCTCACCATTAAATACATAACGTTAGCTTTTTTTTGTAGATGTCCTTTATCAGAATGAGAAAGTTTCTATTCCCAGTTTGCTGAGAATGTCATCATGACAGGGTGTTAAATTTTGCCAAAAGTTTTTTTCTGTATCTCTATAGATGATCATATGGTTTATTTTTTAATCTGTTAAAATGGTAAATTATACTGATTGGTTTCTGAATGTTAATCCAACCATCCACTCCTAGAATAAATACCCACTTGGACGTAATAGATTATCCTTTTTATATACTATTAGATTTAATTTGTTAAAATTTTATTAATAAATTTGTGTCAATGTTCTTGAGGGATATTGATCTATAGTTTCCTTTCCTTGTAATGGCTTTCTCTGGTTTTGGTATCAGGGTAACACTGTCCTTAAAAAACAGGCTGGGAAGGGGTTTCTTCTTAAACATTTTATATATTTGGGAAAAGTTTATGTAGAATTGGTATTATTTCTTCCTTAAGTATTTGGTAGAATCCACAAGTAAAGTCATTTGGGCTTGGAGTTTTTTTGGAGGGAAGGTTTTTAGCTACAAATTTAATTTTTTCAATAAATATAGGGATATTTTGGTTATCTATTTCTTTTTGGTAATGTTTGATAGTTTGTATCTTTCAAAGAATTTGTCCATTTCATCTACACTATCAAATGTATTTTCATAAGATTGTTTCTAATATTCACTTCTTTTTTTTTTTATTTCTATAGGGTCTGTAGAGATACTTCCTCTTTCATGCTGGACTATGGTAATTTATGTCTTCTCCTTTTTACCCCTGATATCTCTGGTAAAAAAAAAATTATCAATTTTATTGTTCTTTTCAAGGAACTGTCTTTTGGTTGGCTCTGGATTCAAAGAGAATTAATATCTATATTTAAGGATGCATTTAACTTTAGTTGTATTATGAGTCAGATCTCTCTTTTATCATCCCAAATCTTTAATAGCATCTAATCACATGCTGTAAAATTCTGGTTAAAGATGGCCAGCTGAAAAAAATTTATTTACCTCAGTCTCTTTATAAAGGCTCTTGGAAACACTAGTTTCTACTTAATCCCCATTTCCAAATGATTCTCTACCCTCAAATGTACCCAGTCCAAGAAATCCTATGTTTTATACTCTCCGAACAAGAATTCTTCCATCTTTGCCAGTTTGGGTAGGTTTAGTTGTCTAGCAGTGTGGCTTTGGAAAGAGGACTTGGAGGTGTGTTTCTTAAGCGTACTTACAAGCAGCCCTATGGTTTCTACCTCTAACTTCACTCCAGTTTCCAGTTCCTCAGACCTTTAGAGGTTCTGTGATGTATGCTACATTGCTTCTCAACTCTTCCCACTGCTTGTTCAGAACTTACCTTTGCCCATTATGTTAAATAAATTGTGACTTACCTTTCTGCTTTTCTTGCTTTCAAAATGTAGTTATTGCTGTCTACACTCCTGTTCTTTTTTTTTTTTTTTTTTTTTTAGGTTTCAGGGTTAAATACAATTTTTAAGAAGCATGATATTTTTTCTCTGGGACTTAGAAGAACTAGGAGCTAGGCTCTGAATAAATGCACCAAGCTCAGGGCATTTCTTTTATTGAGAGGTGAGCTGAGCCCTACCATGCACAGGAGGCTCAATGTAAGTAGGGCCCATATGTTTGGTTCTTTCTCCACTTATTCTGACATTTTCCACTGGGAAATTTGGGGATTGATCTGTTCCTGCATCATGAAGAACCTGCATTTTCTACACACCTACTTTTCTTGTCAGGCATTAGAAAATAGATAATGTAAAGTTAGCAATGTATTGCTAACTAGATTATGCCAGATTTCACTTAGGCCACTCCAAAAGGAGGAGAAGTCAAGAGTCTCTATACCAATTCTCAGCATAGCCAAAATACAAAATTATAAAATTCTTTGCATATATATCCTTTAAAAGTGTATTAGCAATTATGTCATTCGTAATCGGTTTAATATGTCCCCATAGAAGAGTTTATGGAAATTTCTATTTTTCTCATTAAAAAATTTCATTCCATTTCAGGTATAAGTCACTGTGCTTACCATAATCAGTAACATAAAACTCATACATGGTTTGATTTGTGCCTTTAGGTATCGTTGGTAAGTCTAACTTGCTTTCATGACTTCGTAAAAAGGCTTCCAGCTTGTCTCTGCTTTCCAATTCCAGAAGGGCTCCTAAACTCCACATTAGGCCAAACACAAATAATTTATGAAGATGTTCGACACATGAAACACCACCTTCTTCTTTGGAGGGAATTAAACCTTCCAGAAGAGTGAGAGACTGAAAATATTAAAAATAAAAAATAAAATAAAATTTTATATTTAAATGTTTTAAATAAAAAATTTTAAATGATAATAAATTTAGAAGGAGGGAAAGAGGAAAGAAAATATATATCTCCAGATAATCCTTGATCACTGCCCAACAGCCATCAGCATTTAAAAGAAAAGTCATGTTTGCTTTGAAAGGCTGTAAGGTCTAGCAGAAAGGATGGTGACTTGATGATAATCTAGAAGTTTAGTTTCTACTTACTCTCTGCTCATGCCTCTAAACTTTCTGAGTTTTAGTTTTCTGATCGGAAAAACAAAAAGCCTAGACTAGATGTTTTCTAAGGTAAATTCTAGTTCTGAAGTTTCATTATTCCAAATAAGATGGAAGATTTAACTTATTTTTGACATTTTACAGAGCTCAGGAAACTGTGGCCCAGGGGCCAGACACCTGTTTGGCAAATGAAGTTTTACTGAAATAGAGTCACACTCATTCACGTAGGCATTGTGTCTGACTGCTTTTGCCATACAACAGCAGAGTTCAGTGGTTGAGACAGACTTGTGCAAAGCCTAAAATATTAGTCATCTGCCAACATCAGAGAAAAATATATCTACAGTAAGACATCTTCAGTCTTTCAAAACAAAATTATATTTCAAGATAGGATTTTCACTTATATAATGCATTTTAAAGTAATTACTAAATATTCATTGATTTTTAGCCTTATGTATTATTTCTAACCTACCCATTCTCACTGACTGATGTCCCTTACACTAAGAGAGAATGAAAGCATTAGAATGGATAATGAGAGATTACTTATAGACTTGAGTCCTTAAATAAATACCTTTGCTTAGTTCTGTTTTTTTTGTTGTTGTTCTTTTTCCTAAAGACTAATAATGAATGTGCTTGGAAGAAAAGATACACTACAAACTACTTGGAGAATTGTTTAAAGGTTTCCTCATGTGATATGTATGAAATCTGTAAAGCCCAGATTGCTATCCAATTTTTCCTGATTGCCACCAGCTCGTTTTTCGTTCCTTTCTGCACTGCCAGCTTTATTTATTTATGTTGTCTATTCTCATTATTGGACATACTTTCTGGAAAGTTACTAAGTTTGACAATGGGAAAGATCGTTTATTCCTCTTCTGCAGACAACAACTTCCTGGAAAGTGAAAATAAGAAAGAGATCGCAGTAAGATGATTAACAAGCTCTTTATTAGGAATTCAGTGTCTCAGGCCCTTACAGCCACATGATAAAATTTCTATAGACTGCACGAATTTTCTATTTCAGATGCCTCTAAACTGCAACTTAGTAGGAAAAAAAATCTCAACTCTAAGTAGCAAGTGTACAAAAAAATCTTACTTGCACAATGTAGTTGCACTCTAAGAGATGCATTTTTGGACTGAGGTTTAGTTTCATAAATATATGTATATCTTCAAATATTTTATCATAAAGAGTTTGGAATACAGAAGCTTCCTGTGCAGTGCGCTTGTTCAACCATGCCTGCAGCAAAGAAACAGAATCTTTGTTTATGAAGAAAATGAAACATTGAAAGACACTGAGCATGCTTCTGCAGGTCTCTCATCCCCACCTGTAATATTGGCTTCCAGCTGAGAGCAGAGCTGCTGATATAGACCATGCCCATCCTAGAAACTGTGGCAGGAGAGGCGTTCTCAATATTGTGGACCTCAAACAAAAGCTTACAACTAGGGGACATAGGGATGCGATCTCCATTAGCTAACGTGAGCGTTTTATTGTCGTCCAACACAGAATTTAAGTTCTCAATCCAAATGGCATCCACGGGGCCATCTAAAATAAGGAAAATGTTTTCACCTGTGAAAAATTAAACAGAAAATTAAGCGAATAATCATTAGTAATAAACCGCCAGGAAAAAAAAATGATCACAAAGGAGAGCTTATGTGTACCTTTTTTAGCTTTTAATGTTTTTCTCCACAGAGTAGAAAAAATCCCATCTGTCCAATCATTCGTAGCAGTGTCCAGTCTGCCAAACATCTGAGGCGCAGTAATAGCTTTTGGATTCATTCGCATTTCTCTATGAGGCCTGCCACATTCTGTTAATGCCTTCATCAGGATTGTTATCACAGTTGTCTTCCCTGAACCACTGGGCCCAAGAGTCATCAAGCCATGACGTACCAGCGATGTCTCATATAACTACGCAATGAAACGAAAAAAATCAGTTTAAAAATGTAACTTATAAGTCTGTTGCTGACATTCATAGAAGTGGTGTATTGAAATTTAAAAGGTTTTTAATAAGCGTTTCATTAGAGTAACTAATTCACTACTTAAAAGATAAGAATATGTAAAAAATGTGAAGGTTTTTTTGTTTTATTAGATGTGGTTAGCAAATTAGCACCACACTGTAAAACGATATAAGTGATACAGTAATGACAATGTGGAACCTGAATTAATTTTGGAAATAATTGATACAGGGTCTAGTTTTTGCTTCTCAAACTACTAGTCCTTGTGATTTTGTTTCGTGGATACATTTTATTTTGCGAGCAATTTTTCCTCCTTCTCGGCATGCATTGTGATGATATCGCCCCCTCGTGGTGGAAAGCCATGACTCAAATCATCATCAAGAAGATGCAAGTTAAACATTTGCCTTCTGGTTCCCCAGAAACATAGTTTGAGATGAGGATTCTTGTGCAAGTTGATTTATCCAGGGAGTGCTCCCAGGAGAAACTGATAAGAGAGTGGGGGAAGCAGAACAGGAAAGGGGAGAAGCCAAGCGAGGTGTGATTGAGGACATCTGGTAGAAGGTAGACTTACGGCTGGCCCTGCATGCAGGACACTCTAGCATGTGTCACCTCAGTGTTTGTTCCATCAGGAAGCAGGGGAGCTTGTCTTTTCTACTCTGTCACCCATCAGTCCTTAACTAAGAGGGTGTTGGTTGGAGGTGGGTGGGAAACAAATCCTAGGCATGACACTGCCTGCTCTTTGTGCCTGCCAACAGAGTGGCTCCAATTCTCCAGAAGGGAGTGGTGAATGTGGGTGAATGTATTAGAATCACACATAGAAAATGTAAAAGAGGTTCAAGGAGACACACCAAGAACATGGACAGTGTCACAATATCCTGTCTATTGTTTTCTTAACAAAAAAGAAGAAGTCAAAGGTCTCACAGCTAATCAGAGGTAGAATTTGAGTTCTTAATTCTATATTTTAAAAGCAACAGAGGCACTGGCTATAACATTCTGTTAAAGAGTAATATTACTGACATCAAAAAAGAACACAATATTCTAGTCCCCACCCACTGAGATGACTAGGATTTTAATACTCAGTATACTATATGCATATCCTACATAAAATGTTTTCCCAGAAATTAAAAAAGTTTTTAATGGTTTCCAATACATGGATGATGAAAAATACTTAGACTTTTAAACTATAAATATTTTCTTGGAAGATTTGGATACTTCTTATAATCTGGAAAAAACAGTTAAGTTAAAATAAGAATTTTTTTTCAAATACAGTTTTTAATACTCTCCACAATTTCAGCTGATTTGTATTCCAAAAGCCCTGGAAAATAACCCCCAAACATCAAGCTTGTACAGATTTAATCCTGCATCTCTGCTACAGCTTCTTGACTCTGCTGATAAGTGTTTGGGTGGGTGTCACAACAGGTGAAATGTGATAGAAAGACACCAAGAAATGCAGATAAAGATTCAAGTTTTAGTGTAGGTGTGTGTGAACATGTCTACACACAAAGTAGGAGCAAAGTAACACTACCAGATTCCTCAGGCTCCATTCCCCACAAAGGCACCCAGCCATGGGCGATACTGCCAAATTGGCACAAGAAGCCTGCTAGATCATTCCATCTCCCTGGTTTTTAATAACTTAATACCCCTCCCAATTTTTCTGGAAATTCTGGTTACCCAACCTTCTCGCCAAGTGGAAGTAACCTCAGTAAACTGCTACTTGTTTACTGTGAGGCAGGGTAAGTCCAAACTGTTCCACAAGACTCTTCTTGCTTTGATGCGCTTTAATTTAGTTTCAACATTTACATCAAGTAAGACTAATATCATGAATTCTTCTCTTCACACGGTGATCTTTAACAACACACGCACATCGTTATACTAGTAATAAATTAAAATTTCTTTACCTGCACAAGTTTAAGGTTCCAGGGTGGATGGTTAATCAAACCTTCTAAACGGACCTGGTTGGCTACCGCAGCTTGTAGTTCCGCATAAGTACTACTATCCAGTTGCAATCCTGGAAACAGGTCATTAATTAAGCTGAGGAACAGAGGTTCATCTTCATCAACCTAAGATGGCATAGAATAAATTTACCCTAGTCAACACATGTTTATCAACCAGTCAGCAAACACATAGCAGTTACCATTTTATGGCTAGAGAATCATTTATTATTCTCCTAACCAGACTTGAATCCTCTAGTACTTTCTCCTGAACACCACCACTGAATCCACTTTGCCTATAGCATTGCACCCAAAGTTCCTTGGCATTTAATTTCTTCTATAGTCTACTGCTCCAAGGTTTGATCTCATTCTTTTATCATATGAAGAATCTGCTTCTCTCAGACAGGCATATACATTAACTTTAAACACACGCAGTTAATAGTCCCAACCCCATGAGAATAGAATATTAATATTTCATTTAAATAAGAAAAATATTCATAACCCTGCATGACTGCCTCATCCAACGCCAGGTGAAAAACCATAAGAACAGAGTTCTGGCTTCTTGTAAGCAGCAGATTTGAGTAAACCGATTCTAATCCTCATTAGCTATATCTTTAATGCCTAGATTACCCCAATCCCAATAGCTGATCACTTCCAATTTCTCCTTATTTTGGTGGGTTTCCCTGATGGTTTCTAGAATTCTTGTCTAGGAGTTTCGAGAATACTACTATTTAAAGGCAGTGAAGTGTACTGGAAGGAGCAGAGAATTTGGCATCAGAAAGTCCTATGGATTTTTGTTACAGCTCTCAACCGACCGTGACTGTGGATGGGTTCTCCAAACTCTGAGTCTTGATTCCCTCATAAGTAAAATGGCAACAAGCGCTTTAGTCACCCATATCCCACAGAGTAGCTGTGAGACTCAAACAAGACAATATCCCTGCAAAGCCTCTCTAATAGTAATAAACTACAGAGATGTAAATCATTAGCTCTTGTAATTAGAATGCAAATTTCCTAAGAACCATTTCTTCCTCAATCTTGTTCTCCAGGGCAAGGGACACAATATGTAGGCTAGAAAGGCCCTACAATAAATACCACATGAACCTGTCCATCAGCTAATTCAAAACAACCTGGCTATCATGACAAGGAGGAAAGCAGTGAAATAGCTATTATAATCTACACAGCAAACTTTCACTGCATATTGGAAAACAAATAATGTTGATGTTTTGGGAGATACATATAAGCTAATCATATAAAAACAAAAACAAAAGTTCTTGTGATTTCCTGTGAATCCAGATTTTCATATTTACATTATGAATTGTTAATATTATGTATTATGTTATGAACAATGGAAAAGGACCATTAATATGAAGCCCACTGATGAATCCTGATTTACAGCACATAACTAACAAGAGGTTGAATTTCCAGCCCAAGTTGGTCATACAAGGGCATAGTTTTTCTGCTTTCTGGAAGCACAGTGGTCACTTCGCACATCCATTGTCCCAGCAATTATTAAAGCTCACAGCTTAACATGAGCCAACCCTCACTTGTCATCCAAGTAGAAAGAAAGCAGGGGAAAGGGAGAAGGTAGATTGGGGTAAAGGGAGTCAAATATACGGCAATGGAAGATTTGACTTTGAGTGGTGAACACACAACGCAGTATACAGATGATGTATTATTGAATTGTACACTTGAAGCCTATATAATTTTATTAACCAATGCCAGCCCCAATAAATTTAATAAAAATGAAATAAAATAAGGCACAGAAAAAAACTGTTAAATGAAATAGAGAAAAAATAAAAAATCTTGAAAGAGAAGTGAATTCAGAGAAGAAATGTACCAGTTTAGAAAGGTTCATATCTCTTAGTCCTCTCATGACAGTGCTTAATTCACTGTCTTCTGGTCTGGCTCTTTTCTGAGATCCAAGTGTCCTCAACACAGATAAAATGTTTCTCAACCCAAAATCATAATGGACCTACGATGGGAAAAGAGAGAAAAAAGATTATTTAATTGAAAAGCTCTAAATGTAGACCCACTATAGACATATAAGTAGATATTCTTGACACATATATACTGTAGTTTTGGAGTGGCTAAGCTGCAAGGTTTTATTAGCTCAATTCTTCCACTTTTCCTTTGACTTAAAAATGATCATTCCATTGGAAAGATCAAGCTGTATGATACAGTGTTCATACTTTAAATATCTTTGAGAATAAGATGGTCTGATACAGATTAAAATGCATAACCAACCGGTTTTATACTATGTGATTTCATTTACATGACATTCTTGAAATAAAATTATAGAGATGGAGTAAAGATCAGTGGCTTGAAAGGGTTAGAGATTTGAGAGAGAAGTGGCTGTGACTATAAAAGAGTGGCATGAGGGAACTTTGTGGTAATGAAACAGTTCCATATGTTGACTGTCGTGGTGGTTATACAAATCTACACGTGTGACACAATTGCACTGAAACACATGCATACACAAACACATACACATGAGTGTAAGTGTAGTTTGGTGAAATCTGAAACTCTGTAAATTGTAGCAATATCAATTTCCTGGTTTTGTTATCGTACTGCAGTTGAAAGACATTGACACTGCAGGAAGCAGAGGAAGAATACACGAGATGTCTCTGAACATTTCTTTGCAACTTCCTTTGAATCTACAATTATTCCAAAATGAAAGGTTTTAAAAATATGTAACCAACAAGTCAAAGTATCTACAAATACATTTTATAAAAGAGTCAATGAGATTTTTTTAAGCTCATTGATTAGCACTTATCAAGTTAAAATTGTAAAGCCAAGAAAACAAGTTCTCTAGCTAGGGAAAGAAGAAATACACAGAGTTACCTGCTTAGTAAGTTGCTCCTCACAGAGTTTATAAAGAACATAAAACTTTTGAGCCAAGATAACATTTTCAAGAAAACCACAACTTGCAAGTTTAACTCGCATAATGATCTGAAAAATTAATATAGTGAGGTTTTTCAACAACTTTAGTAAACAACAAGTAAAGAAGATAAATTACACCCAGCTTTAAAATCCCAATGCATACCTGTCTATCAGGAACCATCATAGCAACTGTTCTAAACTGAATTTTTAAGTTTTCTGGTAGTTCCTGGCGCCCAGCATATCCAGGATTCTAAAAGTTAAAATTATTTAATTTCCAATTATTGGTATAAATTTTATTTCATGAATATAAATACATTTCAAATCCCTAATTCAGATTCTAAGGTGTATTGAAAAAACATTAAATTCATAAAACCTCCTTCCTTTCTCAAAAATGTATATTGGACCATGCATATTTATTAAGGCCACATCACTCGCTTTTACACATTTCCATTTTCTTTAAACTAGCAAAGACACAAACACACCACTTCGTGTGGGAAAAATTAAGCATCTGTTTATCTTTTGGTTAAGAAGAAAAGAAAATGAAAGAAAAGAAAACCAAATAAATACAGGGATAATTATGATCGAAGTGGTATTGAAAGAGAAAGTTAGTTTAGAATTTCATATTGATTATACTTAGGTAATTTTAATTTCCTCTCTTTAATTTACTCTTTTCAGTCAGAATTATAGAGTTCGTTGGCTGACAAGTACCATTTAAAAGACTCATGGAGGTGAAAGGAAATAAAGATGTAAATGATGAGAAAAATATTAGAAAGGACAAACATAGAGGTGGAAAGGAAGCCAAGGTCTCAGAAAGTAGCTACAGATTGAGAATGAGTCAGACCCAAAAGTCCAGCGGGTAAGGTTAAGGGTTCGAAAACAAGTAAAGGAAAGAGTGGTCACTCATTTTAGGGAAATACTATAAGAAGCTTTCAAACCCTGACCATTTACTGGGTACTGTCAATAGGCCAGATACCTTACTAACTGCTGGGAATACAGAGATTGCTGGATGGCTATCAATATTCCTTCTTTCCTTCTTCCTTAGCCAAGGAAGTTGCAAGCTGGGTACATCGCTATCCTGGTTAAAAACTACATTTCTCAGCCTGTCTTGAAGTTGGTGTGATTAAATTCTACACCATGAGATGCAAAGGGTACACTGTATGAAATACCCTGGTTCATTTGAAGGCAGGTGATTCAATCAACTGACTGCAATGAAACAGAGATGCTACTGTTGCATCTTAGGTGATAAGATGACTCTGAAGTTGGAAACCATGATGGAGTAGAAACACAGAAGAATTTTAAGAGAATAAAATTCTTACACATTAAGCCACTATTTTTTGTCTCAATAGTCACAGCCTAATCCATATCTAATTGATATTTCTAGTATTATTCTTAATCCAGGGAGAATGTTAAACTTCTTTTAAATTCTTCTACACCACAGTTATCACACTCAGTAAATTTCTTCATCCCATTTTCTAAGATATAACTCATCACATCAGGATTATTATGTACCCCCAACTGCTTTACCAGTTGTTTACTTACAATAAAACTTATCAGAAAATTTCTGATTTTGCTTCCTAAGATTTATCCACTGGGACACGTAAAACTCTGAGTACTTGGTATTATCCTGAAACTTAGAGATTTAACTGAGAACATATAAAAACATTACATAAAACTGGTTCAAATTAACTTCACTTTTCCAATTCATAGAAACTCTTATTTACTCATGCCTTTTTTTTGTTTCTATCTCAAAGCTCTACTCTCCATCATGTGGTACGAGTTTTTGGTATAGGGCCTTTTTGGAAATTTTAAATCATTTGCATCATTCCATCTTAAGTTTCAGAGAAAAATCAAGTATAGAGGTTAAATAGTCAAGTGTTGGTGTTAAACTGACAATAACATCTTTCTCTAACTGGCTGTGTGACTTGAGCAAGTTTTATAATCTCCCTGAGCTTCAGATACTTCAGTTATAAAATATCCAAAATTCAGTACAAGACTACATTTCCCTGGCTCCCAACAAATTACTTTAACTAATGGTTGTGGATTGTGTCAGTTCTGAACAGAAACAGAAACTCTAAGAGCCAGTGCATAATTCTTCATGTTCTTTTTCCTTTGCTACAGCAACCAGCAATGATTAAGACAGTACCTGAGTAAGGATATATAAAGTGGACCCTGCCCTCTCCATTCCTCCCCCATCGACCCACAGTGGTCATGTGGCATGAGGGAGAAATAAATCTTTGAGGTTTTAAGAATTGGAAATTGTTACTATAACTATCATGTCTGATACAATACATAAAACATTTAGTCCATCACCTTATATATAATAAGTGCTTGATAAATAGTAGCTATTATCATTAACATATCATTATTTTATCTTATGTCTACGCTATTGTTTTTACTCAAAAAATTAACATGATAAGAGAGAATAGCTCTTGACCTCTAGATAGTCAGTCATTCAGCCTAATAGATACTTTCTTTTATTTAAGTTTAATAGCAATTAAACCAATCAAATTGCATTTAAAAATCTATGTTCTCACCATTGTTAAGAAGATTCCAAATTCTGGATTTAAATCAACACAGTCACCATCAGAAAAAATGAACTGTTTTTTCCTCTCTTTTCTTGCTGTCAAAACAATATAAATTTGTTGGGCTGCCACAGACAAGACAGGCAATTCGATTCTGTTAAACTCATCAAAACAGCCCCAAGAACCTGACTGTGCAAGACCTGGTATGAAAAACAATTAATTTGAAAAGTTTTACTTTTTAACAGCAATCATTTCTCCAAAGTGCTCTCAAACAATTATATATTGAAATACAATTTATATCAAGTTTCATATCTGGCTGTTTCGAAAGACATATTTAATTCCAGTGATATAAAGAAGTTTCATTATTTGTACATCATCACCAAGATAATGAAAAGAGTACACTGCCAAAATGAAAGTATAGATGTCATTATACCCAGGGATGCTGAAGAGTGATAAAATTTGATTCAGTCTGGAAATGCCACTTCCACTGGGGAGGGGGGGTAGAAGGAGCCATAATGTTTGGGGAAACTGACAAAATAAAGGATGTCCCATATAGGTCAGATCCCTCTGTTCCTTTCTTGTTAAAATGAGAGAACTATCAGGAGGCTAGATAAGACAGAGAATGGCCAAAGCATTTTTATTTATTTCTTACAAAACCTAGCACAAGGAAAGACCTGGATATTGTGAACATAGCTCCTATCTAATCTCTAAGGATGAAAACCTTCATTATCTTTAGCTGCACAAATGCTCTTCTTTCTTTTATTGCCACCTCCATCTCCAGTTTTTATTCTCTCTCCTTTGGGAATTCTATTTTATACAGATGTTGGAACTTAGATATCTATCCTCATTCCCCTTAAGTTTTTCTGTCAAATTTTCCATTTCTTTTTGTAATGTATTCTCTTGGCTAGATATTCTATTTCAAGATTTTTTTTTAATTTGCATTTTCAATTTCCAAGTATTTCATAGCAGCCTGTTTTTCTTTAATTGGTCATATGGGATAAATTCTTGAATCCCAGTTATTAATTTTATTTACTTTGAGTTTTCTTCTGTTTCCTGTATTAATCAGTTTAGTGGTCAGTAGGTCTCTTTGCTGCTTGAGGTGACTCCTTAATCCCATCAGATATTTTATGAGACTTCTTTCTTATGTCTGTATATGTGTGTTATTCCTTATCCTGCATGTAAATTTCTGTTTGCAGTATGCATGGGCTAGCATATCTGACCTGGAGCATTGCTAGTCTCTCTGGCACAAGCTCCACCCCCCATTGCCACCCAGGCCCCAGGTTTAATCCCCATCAGGACTCCTACTTCAGAGAGCTGTGCTATGATTTTTATATGAAGGAAGACACTGAAGACGGCCACCTCCTTTTCTTTTTCTCTACCTTCTGCTATAGTTTTGGCATTGTGGGGTTTACCTTGCATTCTAGTCTGCCCAATCCTCAGGCAGGGAGTGATCTGCAGAAGAGCCCTTCTCTTTGTTTAGAAAATGATCCTGGTGTTCAAAAATATTTTAACAGAATCATAAAGAATACTATAATGAATACCTATGTACCCACCTATCAAATCTTAAAAATTTGCTCCAGATTTCTTTCTAAAGAATAAAATATTATAACTCCAGTTCAAGTTCAGGTATGTCTTTCTTGGATCCACAATACCTCCTCCAGACGTTATCCTGAATTTGATGCCAGTGGTTCCTAAGTATGATTTTAAACTACTACACATCTTATGCATTCATGACCTCTACTTATTTTGTTCAAAATTTATATGCTTGTTTCTATTTATCTATACCTATCTAGTTATCTACAAAATACTGTATATATCCTCCTGAAATTTGAATGACTTGCTCAATATTATTTTTCTGAGATTTATCTATGCAGATACATGTAGATGTAATTCACTATTTTAAAATACTGTGCTCCATGGTATTCCATGGCATAAATATTCCAGTTTAGAAATTCCTTCTATTCTCAATGGATGTTTGGGTTGTTACTAATAATTTGCTATAACAATGTAACAGTCTTGCTTATGTCTTCTTGTTATCTGTGAGTAGTGGAAATGCTGGGTCATAGAGTATGTGCACCTTCACGTTCACCATCTGTTGCCAAACTGTTCTCTGAAGCAGCTCTACCAGTTTACATACACATAAGAATTATTAGGAGTTACAATTTCTACACATCCTTACCAACAGTGGTTTTTGTCAGACTTATCCATTTTTGCCAATCTGGCAGGCATGAGACTGACATCTCATTATTGTTTTGTTTTGTGTTTTTTAATGATTTGAAGACAATCTTTTTTAATATTGGATATTAATATATTGTCAGCTATACATGTGAAAATATCTTCTCCTAGTCTATAGCTTATGTTTTGTTCTCTTTCTTAAATAGAAAAATATCACATAAAGACTGTGTAGTTATATATACACATATAAAACCATCAGTCAGGTCATTAAAGGTAAGAGTTGGGTGTGCAATCTCATGATATCTACAACAGGGACATATACCATTTAAAGGAAGGGCTGGATGAATGAAGTCATGATATTTAATAGAGGGAAGCCCCAGTGAACTTCTTCCCAACTACGTCCCCTTCCTTCCCACCCAATAGTTGGAAAATGAAATAGCAAGCTTGGGAAATAGGGTCAACCAAATGGAGGAAAGGATCAGTGATATCAAAGACAAAAATCTAGAAATAAATCAGAAGGAAGAAGAGAGAAACCAAAGAATGAAAAATAATGAAAGAGAAATACAAGAACTAGCTGATACCATCAGGAGAGGAAACATAAGAATAATGAGTGTTATCAAAGGTGAGAAAAAGGAGCAGGAATTAGAAAGCATTTTTAGACAAATATTGGACGAGAATTTCCCAAATCTAAGGAATGAGCTGGAGCTTGAAATTCAAGAATTCAACCCAATTATCTCACCCCAAAAATGCCTTCTCCAAGACACATTGTATTAAAGTTATCAAAAATCAACAATGAAATTAGAATTCTCAGGGCAGCCAGGGAAAAGAAGGCAATAACCTATAAAGGAAAACCCATTAGATTATCATCAAACTTTTCAGCACATATCTTACAAGCCAGAAAGGAATAGAATCAAATACTTAAACTATTAAGTGAAAGAAACTACCAGCCTAGAATAATGTATCCAGCTAAGCTCACCTGTAGATATGAAGGCGAAATTAGAGTAATGGGGAAGGCTGAGGATGGAGTAAATATGAGGAAGAGAGATCAGGTATTTGGACCTATTAGATGTTTAAGTGGAGATGTCAAGTAGTAGATATCAATTGTATGTATAAATTTGGAATTTCAAAAAGTTCAAGCTAGATATAGAAATTTGATCACATATATAGTATTTAAAGTTTGGGTCTGCATGAGATCCCTGAGAAAATGCATGTGGATCAGAAAGAGAGGAACAACAAAGACTGAGTTCTAAGACTGACATGCTCTCTAACCTTTTCTTCTTTGTCTATCTGAAACCACCTCCTACCTATCTTTCAGAATTTTCTCAACATCTCCCATCTGCTGAGAGCCCTCCTTCTTATTTTCCAGTAAAGTTCTCCTCACACTCACTATACTTTTTAAAAATCTTTCATTTCAGTGGGATTTAATGAAGAAAGAGAAGTCACAAGTGTCTATTCTTTGTTATCATGATCTTATCTCTTCTGCCATTGTTTCAGACAATAATAAATTCACTCCATTTTCATAATCCAATGCACATTCAACTTATGGACTATATCAGCAATAGTATTGAACCATATGAAATTGATAATATCTAGCCATTTTTGACCAAAGAAATGGCATTATCATATGCATCAACTTATACTAATTTTGGTTCTGTGAAAAAATATCACTTTAGATTTATATCAGAAAATAACATCAAAATACAATAAAAATAAATTCACCAAAAATAAAGTTAACAGCTTTTGACACTTGCCTTTAAAAATCCTTCCTAGTCCTCTGAAATCCATTTGATCTGAGCAGTTAAACACGACTACATATTTTCCCAAACATCTTCCCATGTCTTTTGTGGTTTCTGTTTTGCCAGTGCCTGCAGGTCCTGCTGGAGCACCTCCCATGTTCATTCCCAAAGCCTGTGCTAAAGTGATATAGCATCTGCAAATGTTAATCAGATAAAACTTTGTGAATATGAGATAATATGCTACAAGCAGAAGTCCAATGTGACTGGAATTTGAGCAACCCACATGATTGAAATAGGGAACCAAACAAAGCTGGAATACTTGACATTCATTAGAAGTAATACAGTAATTGCAAAAATTTCTTAAAACAAACTTTTAAACTCCACAACCCTGACTTAAAACTTTATATTTTCTTTCCAATGTAGTCAGAATAAATCCTAAGACAGAGAACCAATTAAGCAGTGGTGTGCTAGAAGATTTTTAACAACTGTCTCTCCAAGAAAAAAAATCTAATTTTCATATTTGCTGATTTCTGTGGTATAAATATTCCACTATGGCCGTTGACAAGTTACCGATGTGATATCACAAAACTGGGGAAAGATGCATGTATCTGGCTCTCAAAAGCTGCTACAAGCCAACTCCAGCACACCGTTGCAAAAAAATTGTTTTACTCTGAAAGGTTTCACTCATTTAGGTAAGTGTAAAAAATAATCTAATGAATCTCTTTGTATCTGATTCAGCTTCAGTTATATTTGTTTCATATCTAACTAAAACTTAGTAAAGCTTCATGAAACATATATGTAAACATCAATAGATGAGAAAACATATTGACAAATGTATGCTGCAATGGCACGGGGCATAAAAGAGAGATTGAGTAAATCAAGAGGAAAATGAAGATAAAATTTGACTGTATTATAATTTCATGTGGAGGCAGCCCTATTCAAAGTAATGACAGAATTGTTTTATGACCCAGTTTAAGTCAATTCTACAAGTACATATCGAGTGTCTTTTATATACTATAAGCATACGGAACTGAGTGTTGTGGGATATGTAAAAATGAGAAAGCTCAGTTCTTGTTGAGTGTCATATACTGGAAAAAACTAGGAGGGCATCTGCCATTAACTGATTATTCAGGCCTGGCCAAGAAACTTCACTTTAGGTATCAATTTCCACATTTGAAAAACCAAGAGACTAAGACAATCTCCAAGGCTCCTTTCTTCTTTGAAATTCTAATGACATTTCTATATGATTCTAGAGATTTTTTTTCCATCTTGCAATCTAAAATTTATTACTAAATTACTCATAGTCAACATTTAAACTTGATTTCATTCTTTTATATTTTTCTACATTATAAACAAATTTAATGTACATGTATGTTTAAATAACAACTATGTTTATTTCACTATTGGACTGACTTTGATGGGCTAGCATAGACCTAACACAACAGAAATAAGCTTTCGGTAATATTTCAAATACAATTTTAAAATAATTTGAAGTACATTAATTACAAATAGAATAACGAAAACTGAGTTTCCTACCTATCTGTTAATGGAGTGATAACAAGACGATCAGTACATCCCAGAAATTCATTTTGGTAAATAAAATCAACATCTGTAATAGACACCACAGTTTGATCCAAATCTTCTTTAAAATAAAATCTACTTTGTTTTAGCCATTCAAAATCAGTAACTGATTTGATATGCATTTTTACCTTAAGAACATGAAATACAAGGAGATTACATACTGAATTGCAATAGCATAAAAAATAAGCATATAGGCAGTTTTTATTCACCCATTCATGAATTGATTTTCATTCATTTAACATATGTTTATTAAGTCTCTTTTAAGGCCTGACGCTGATAGGTAAACAAAGATAGACATAGTTTCTGCCTTCTAGAGCTGACAAAAAAAGGACAGAAGATAAACAGATAAACAACTCATAGCCATAAAGTTTTAAAAAATTCAGGGTTCATAAAAATATATAGCAAGAGGACCTAATCTAGTTAGTATAGGGTTTCCAAGTGGGGTACTCAAAAAACAAAACATCTAAATTAACACTTGGATATATAGTAGGAATTTACCAGAGAAATAAATCAAAAGAAATGATGGAGGTATGAGAGGGCAAAATGTTCTAGACAAAGGCATGTTCATGGGTGGCATGTTCAAGAAACTGAAAATGTTCACTATAGCTGAGGCATCCAGGATTCTGAAGAAAAAGTAAAACTGAGGCTTCACAGGGCCTGGGAAAGGGCTTGGGCTTGAGCTCATAGAAAATGGGAAGCCTGAAGGGATTAAATAAGGAAATGTAAGGTCAAATATGCACACATGCCTGCTTCATCAGCACTATGGCTAAACCAATCAACCTGCCTGCATTGGTGTACACCCATGAGGCAAGTAGTACTGTGCTCTCACTGCCATGGATGCAAGAGATAGAAACCAAGTAAGCACATTTAGGAACAATGTCCCATCATGACCACATCTCGGGGTGCTTCATGACTCCATGGGCAAACGTGGAGAAACCCCAGTCCTGCCCACTAAAGGAAATCAACATAAGAAAGTGGCAAATGGTCACCTTCCTTCACTGCTCTTTAAACCAGTGACCCACTTCCAGATCACTCAGGAGACAAGAAAAAATGGACCTTTGGCAACTGTACAATGTTCAAAGCTCCATCTAATTAAGTCTCTGTGCTATTTATAATCTTGATTTTTGTTGTTTTTATTTCATAGTTTATGACCTGGCCTCCCTTCCTGTTAAGAATTCTGGCTTCCCTCCTAAAGCAGTTCGTATTCATCACCTTAAAAGAGCTACTTTCAGGTAATATAATCTGCTCTCTAACACAGGACCCACAGCCATGGAAATGCAGTCAGCTAGTTACTTTCAACAATCTTTTAAGATGGTGAGGAAGATATGAAAGGGGATGAAGAAAGAACAGCAAATATTTATCAAGTTATTACTGCATTAAGAACTGTTCTAAGCATTATACATAGAAGAATAAAATGCAAATATGCTGGCCATGAAATCTTATTTTAGTTGGGATGCAAACTGACCATGAGTTAAATAGCAATTAAGACAAAAAGAAAATATTTTCATAGTTTTAATCGTGTATAGGCTTTTTAGTCTATTCTATATGTAAAGTAAAGCTTTTCTCAGCACTTAAAAGAAATTTCTTCCATGGGACTTGAGCTTTAAGAGTCAGTGAGAAATGTACAGACAACAGCCTCAGTAGTATGCTCTTAACAGATGTAGCAATAGACTCCACTGAGGTTTCTTGAGGTGGACTTCAATGAAAGCTGAAGTATAAAGGTAATTGGAATTCAGTAAAAGCAAATCTGTAGAAGGCCAAAGAAATATGGTCTAAGTATGCAGCTTTCTGATGATTTAGCTTGATCCATAGATCCAGAGACAAATCCTAGAACAGCATTTCTCTAACTTTATTATGCATATAAATCACTTGGAAATCTAGTTGAAATGCAGATTCTGATGGAATGGGGAGGTGCTAATAGTGGAGATTCTGCTTTTCTAACAAGCTCCCAGGAAATGCCAGGGCAACTGGTTGGCACACAATACTTTGAGAACTGAGGATCTAAATTCTGGTGGAATAATAGATTGTATGTCCTTCAGTCTTCAATACATATAATTTATCTAATCAGAGCTTTTGATTAAAACAGGTAGCCTGTGATTATATTCTCTAAAACAGAGCCCAAAGTTGCATGAATTATATGGCTCTGATGAAGGAAAGAGATGCCTTTAAAACTCATTAAATCAAATAAAACAATGGCAGTTAAAGACAAAGACAGTCAAACAGTGGTGTATCAAAACTGCTTGGGGCCCTTAACCTCTAATAGATGACTAGTGCTTTAAAAGAAGTTGGTCTTGCTCAAAGCCACTGGTTAGTAGAGTTCTATTTCCAAAGAGAATTCAAATACTCTTCCTCTTATTCCTACCCTACAGAACTGTGACCAAATCAAGCCCATGATGCCCTGTTGTACACTATCAGTTAGACAAATAGCCATGAGGACTCTCTGAAGCTTGATTCTATTTGACCTGGACTTCTTTCCCAACCCCTACTCCCCATCATAACTCATGACCAATTATATCCTGTCCCCATTATTTGGTTTAATGGGACAATTAGTTCACATCACATCAGTTGGTTCCAGACTTTCAGAATGCCCAATGTGAACATACATATATGGTTGTTTAAAACACCAAATTTAGATTTTTGTAGACATGGTGCATATGAAAACAATTGTGGAAAAGGATCAGGTAGATTAAAAATTTACATAAGTTAGTTAATATGTGTAATATTTAATTGTTTATTATTAAGAACACTAAATTATTAACTAGTACACTAAATTACTTTAAATTAAGCAAAAAAAAAGATACTTTACCAAGTCATCAAAAATATCTCTCTGATGCACATGGATGGTAATTAGAGTTTCAAATTTCACTCTTTCAAACTTGCTTAGGTCATGTGTTGTCTGACTAATTAAAGTATTTAGAATATCCAAAAATTTCTGGTTGGTCACTTGCATGATTTTCCTGTCATCTTTTGCATTATTCAAAGCTTCTTCTGAATCATGTGTCCACAACATCTGAATTCCCAGAAGCCCAACCTATAAATCCAGCAGACAAATATGCCAAATATTTAAAACATTTTATTTGCAATAGAATCTGGTGATCAAACTAAAAAAGGGACGTGCATTTCTCCACTTTCAAAAGTAGTTTTCCAAAGGTCCCTTCACAATTTTTTTTTCTTCACAACTTTTAAAAAAAGATATGCTGCTTATTCTCTTTCTTGATCTCTGCTCTCTAATATCCATATCTTTATCTACATCTACTTCTCTGTCTATATATCTATCTAAAGGCAGAGACACAGAAAGTAAGAAGGAGAGAAACTTGTCCCTTGTCTCCTGATGAAGGCATAGAGAAATTGAGTGAATGTCGCCTTAACTACGATTTCTGCCCCAAGAAAGGGAGTGAAAGTGATCAGAATATGCCCCACTCTCACCTCCTCCCCACAGCATTTGTCACTTTGGGAGCTTTTGTTCATCTGCAGAGTTAAGGGACAGTTTCAAAATCATTTGGACCAAAAAGTAACCCCATATTTGTCAGAGGATTGAAAACAGAGTGGCATGTGAAAACTACTTGGCATGGCATTGGATGCGGGTAAAGCAAGGGGTTAAAAAGTAAACCCTTCCCTAATCCCTGTCTCTTCTGTTTTCCTGCTAGAGCAGTAGCCAATACTGGGGTCTGCAGGTGAAGATAAATGAAAGCACCTGGCTAAGACGAGCAACGGGATACAAGTAAAATAGCCGGTGTCAGGAAGCTTCCAAAAGCCGCCAGTACTCACCCTGATGGCAGCAGAAGACAGCACAAGATAGCAAAAGCAAAGAGAAACAACACAGAAACAGCAGTGTGAGGTTGTCTGATTTAAAGACAAACAGACTCTGAAAAATCACTGTATAGTGGTATATTCTAAAAACCAACCTTTAAAATAACTCACCAAGAGAAGTTTAAATTATGTTTTTTACTTGTGTAAGAAGGCAGGGGAATTAATGGTGAAAACTACAGAGGATAGCTTATTAAAATTAAAAAAAAATGAAATAAGAATGCTCATTTTCATCAATATTATTTGATGCCTGTAATAAGCACATTAAAAAATACTGAAAGGGAATACACTAAAATATTTACAGTGATCATTTCTAAGTGTTAGAAATATGAAAAATTTTTACTTTCACTTTTATATAGTTCAAATTTTTCCAAATTTTTGCAACAAGGATCCATTACATACATAATCTTAAAAATGTGTTTAGAAGAAAGCAGAGACAAAATTTAAGATAATTTTAAATAAAAACTTAAATTAACATTGTAGTGGGAAAATTTCAACTGTTTGGAAAAAATCCTTTCATTCAATATATATATTCAACATATACTCATTCACTATGTTACTCTTTAAAGCAATTTCTCCAAATAACAAATTTTCCCACTAGAATATTACGATTTTTATTTAAAATTGTTTCAAATTTTACCTCTTTATTTGATTATATGTGTATGAATAAACGCATGCTAAACAAAATCCTGAAAGACAGTCAACTTTCCTGCTATATCCTGTTCAACTTCACCTTTGCTTTGAACCTGCTCTTCAACTCTTCCACTATTAATGCTAATTCTTCTGTCTAAACTAGACTGAGCCTCTCCTTAAGAACCTGCAGGGTGATCAAGCTTTCCCAGGAGAGGAAAGATATGTTGATTTAATCTAAGGAGTTATTTTTTCAGCTTATCAAATAAAGTATTTTATAAAGATTTATCACAAAGGTAACAATGCTAATAAAAATGTTAAAGCTTACCAAGGATCTTATACAATATAAAAATATCACAATGTTAAAGTATTCTCTCCAATACAGGCTATTTCTATATCTGTACTCATGTCATTTGAATAAATAATTTCACTCCACTGCACGCACAGGAATTCAAGGTTTGGAGTGTGGTTTGGTAGGAGCAGTTGGAGAAGAAGCACAGTTTGAGCAAAAACTGCCTATATTTTCTTTGGATATCTTTTGCTTTCTATCCCACACTCTCTCTACCCAGAATACAAATCATCACTTTTCATTTATCTTGGTTGAAAATTAATGAAACTCTTGGTTTTTCATTTTTTATATCTGGTTTTAATAATACTTGGCACATTACAATGCACTTCTAGTAGTCACAGGACTTGAGAGCTGTTCAAGAGAACACCTGCTCCAACCCCAACCTCTTCAAGGTCTTCTCTCATTAAAAAGTTAGTTGCATGAGAAGCCCTCCTTTAACAGATAATGCTAATTTTTAATCATTTTAAGGGAAAATAAACAAAAGGTAGGATGGATTTAATTTCAGAAAAAGATATGCTCATTCCTTTTATATATATCCATACTCATATTTATATCTGTATCTATATTCACCTATGCTTTTTATATATAAGATGAAATTTTCTGTAAGTGTATATGGAAAATTTCTCAGTGTATATTCTTAATGATGAGAGAACAGTGGCAAATCCTCTTCTGAGGGATGGGATAGGTGAGCCTCAAGTGGTATAGGTGGACAAGCAGGTTGTTGGGCACTGAAGGTGGGTAGACCTCTCTAACTATTTCAAAGCTACAACAGCCTCCACACGATCAGGCTGACTGCCTCCTAAGTATCTTTCTCCCTTATTTCCATTTCTCATAACCATTATTTAAACATTGTGTATTCTCACCTGTGCTGGAAAATGATTGAGAAAAGGTAAGAGTTGAAATCCTGTATCACTGATTTGATAGAATGCAGATCTAATTATGTTATGCAATGATGACATCTGCATTTTTAACAAGTCCAGAAGCCAAATCTCTACAGGACCTTTGGCCATAACAGGAACATCCAACTAAAAAAATATATTACAAATATATTACAAATTGATAATAATTTTCTATTTTCACAAATGTGACACACTTAACTTAATAAATCATAGTTACTCAATGCAAAGCAAATAGCTTTACATTTTACACAAAATATTTAAAACATGAGTAAAATCAACTAATACTATAGTGGAAGGAAGTATAAATGTCATCTGATCTAAAACTTCCATTTTATAGATGATAAAATGAGTCTCAGAGAAGTTAAATGAGTTATCCAAGCTAGTTCATCACAGGGCTACAGAACTGAAGCCAAGTCCACCCTACCTCCCTTTTCTTCATAAGAGAATTGTATTTTCTTCAACTAAAATTTTTAAAGAAATCCTAATAACAAAAATTTAACCAGGTTAAATTACAATAATTTTTTCTCCTTCTCTTGATATGACGGCCAGCATACGATCATAGTCTTTCGCATGAAATGACACCTCATTTATGTTGTCAGATACTGCAGGGAGATGTGGCTGTAAGAAGCACAAGACAGCAAAAATGTACATAAGGCTTAATTTTTATTTAATCTTTGTAAAAAAAATTAAGAATTTACTTCATTGTCTTTTAAAAAAAAAACTGCTTTGATGGACTTGGAGACCAACTTTAAAAAATCCGGCCCTATAGAATGTGTCCTCCAAGTCCTTAAATTCCCCTCTTAAACTATGGAGATTGGACTAATGACTGTCACCATCCTCCAGATGGAGATTGAACCATATGGTCCCTCCCCAGCTCTGTCCCACCTTCTCTCTTGGCTACATTCTGCTTTTACTTCTCTTTTTTTTTTTTTTTTTACACAGTTTTTACTTCTCTCTTCTCTTTTCTCATCCTCTCAACTTTCTGGAAACCAACAAGGAAGATACTATTAGTTGCTTCCCAGATTCCCAAACCAGAAAGGGCCCTGGAAGGAATGTCTCAGGGCCTCCCATTCCCAGTTCTCTGTAGTTTTTCTTTTCCTCCTGGAAATGTTGCCCTTGGAAATAGCTAAAAGCATTTGAGAAGCAATCTGGACCAAAAAAAGGGACAAATATAAACCACAAGCTCTTTTTGATCTAAGAATATTTAGATTACAACACTCACAATAATGAATTACATTTAGTGAGCACATACTAGTCCCAGATATTTTTTAATGCATTAGCTCACATAATCTTTATGACAATCCTATGAGGTGGGAACCATTAATATCCTGATGTTATGGGTGAGGAAACTGAGGTACAGAAAAAGTAAGAAGCTGGCTAAGGTCATCAAGCTGGTGAGTAGCATAATCGATGATCCCTGCCTCAGGTTGATGAGCTCCAAATACACAGAAAAAAAGAATATTTTATAATCAACATAATTTTTAATACCCTTCTTTCCTGCCTCCACGTTTAAGAAGTTAACTTCATTTTTATTATTAATTATGTATGCTGTGGAAAAAATAAAAGGTTTAGGTAATAGATACTTAGATTATACCTGTATAGTATGGGAATCACTGGCTTGTCCAAGTATTTCCAGGAGAACTGGATCAGATACAAAGAAGAATCTTGGAAATAGTAATCGCTTCTTCTCCAAATACCTTTAAATAAAGTCACGTTACCGAATGATTTTTTTCTGAATTATTTACTTATTTATCTTTTTAGCCAAGACATAATCACTAACATCTTTAATAAGATAATAGCAAACACCTATTGTAATTTCCCACTTGCCTCTGAAATATTTGGTTAGACTCAAATTCTGTGCTATACCATGGATGCCACTTGGGAAAAGTGGAAACAAGAAAAGGAATCAAAGCAAGCTTACCCCATCCATCATATTCTTTCTCATTAAGAGCTTTCCTGTGAGCTTTTAAGGGTATTTTGAACCTCATGGCTTAAACTCAAAGAGAACACATAACGTATCTCCAAAATAGCCCATTTTGATAGTGAAACAGGGCACAACTAACCATTAAGCTAGTACAGAGGCATAACTTAGACAAACTAGGATATATGTTCACCTTATTTCAAATAGAAATTAAGAATAAACTGCTTTTTAAGAAAATTATTCACAAATTTGTCTAGTAAATTGTTCTTTTAGTGCATATCTCTATTCCATGCCTGTAGTGGGCTGAATGGAAGTACCTCAAAGATAGGTCCATGTTCTATTTCCTGGAATCTGTGAATGGAATCTTATTTGAAAAAAGGTTCTTTGCAGATGTATTAAAGTTAAGGATCTCAAGAACAGATCATCCTGGAGTATCCAGATAAGCCCTAAATCTAATAAGTGACCTTACAAGAGACACACAAGAATAAAAAAAAGGATATGTGAATTCAGAGATAGAGATTGGAGTCATGTAGCCACAAGCCAAGGAATTCCTAGACTCATCAGAAGCAGGAAGAAACAAGGAAAGTTTCTCCCTAAGAGCCTTTAAAAAGCTGACAACTTGATTTCTGACTTACAAACTCCAGAACGGTGAGAAAATTAATTTCTGTAGTTTTAAAACACCCAGTTTGTAATCATTTGTACAGCAGCCCTATGAAACTAATGCAATGCCTTAATTTGTCCTCTCCCAAGTTGAAGGTATCTTTTCTTGCAGAAAAATTAAATTTATGTGACATGTGAAATTCTTCTCACCACTATTTCGGCCATTACTACCAAACCCAAATGCAGTTGATAATAGCATTAATTTGCTTGAGATATAATACCAGCATGTATAAAATGATAAGTAATTTCAAAATTAAATTCTTACCCTGTGAGTGACTTCTGACATACTTCCAACTGTTCATGTAAATGAGGTAAAAGTTGTCCCATGGTTTCATCTCCAACACAGCAGCTAATCACATTGGGATTCTCATGAGCTCGCTGCATTATCTTTACCCATGACTTGTCAATGTTCTGAAAACGTTTTGCTTCCTAAAAACAAATCCACAGCAAAAATTAGCATTTGGATACTTGAATAAAGCAAAGTATTCACTTTAGAATTTCCTAAATTTATTTAAAACAGCCTCTACTAGTCTCAGGTTACATAATTTAAAGGGATGACTCTTTTTTCATCTGAATTAATTCTGAACAACAAAAATCAAGTCATAAAACTGCTTATTTAAATACTGCTTTATCACAATAGGGTTTACTGCCTGTTTCCTTACATTTCATGTTTTGAAAGTGCCACATGATTAATTTCATGGCTATCATCTTCAAGCTCAAACTTAGTCTTTCAGCACTCCAAGTGTTTTGGTTTGATGAAAAACTGAAAAAGCGTGAAAAATAATTTGATCTCAGGATCTTTGGAACAATTACAGCTCAATAATATCCAAGAAAAAAGAAAGGAGAAAACAGTAAAAATCCAAAACAAAGCTTCGTTTACATTTTTGCAAATGGAAACTTTCTATTTACTATGATTGATAGCAAGCTTTGCATTCAATTGCAAAAATACCTCTAGAAATTGGCATTGTCTTGCCTACTTAAAAACTTTTAAACGCATTTTAAAAAATAAAACTTTCTGATTTAAAAAAAGATCTGTGTTTCAAAAAAATGTGTTAAAGAGAAATTAGTCATTTTCAAAACTCTTTATTCTTAACTTTTAATCTGTATAGATCCTGTTTGTAGGTGTGGAAATTCAGAGACAGCAGGTTTAATTTTATAAGAGGGAGGCTACCATCACAGAATAAAGCTATTAGTTTTAGCATTTATTTAAAAGGCCCAAATAAAGCTGTTTTAACAATTTTGCTACATCCTTCTAATATGAAGTTTCCTTACCCATGGTGTATTTCTGATCTACAATTAACTGACTTACTAATTTTCATTGCACTTACAGTATACAGATTAATTTTAATACTACTCTCAGCAAGATATTAAAAGGTTAACTCTTGGAAGAGATGAACTACTATAATTTAATAGTTGACTATACCTCACATCCTCAAACAATCTGGAGATTTTTCACTGTGAAAAGATGTGAATTTCTTCTTTCTGGTAATGTAAGTCAAAGGTCACTTAATTTTTTTAAAGACCCAGATAATAAATATTTTATAACTACTCAACTCTGCTATTATAATGCTAAAGCCTCTAGACAGAACATAAATGTGTTCCAATAAAACTTTATTTACAAAAATAGGCAAGTGAGCCATAGTTTGCCAACTCCTGGTACAAATAACCAAGATATGACCGTATGTCTTTGTGAAAACTTTTACAAAGATGTATAGACAATGTACACAAATTATTCTATTGGTAAGTAACAAAAACCACATTTACCTGAGGCAGCTGTTTGGCAATATCTCCACCTACAAAGACAGCTTCAAGATAAACCCAAAGGTTTTGGACTACTAACCACTCTTCAATTATATCTGAGGAAGTAGATAATTTATATACCCAATTCTGTATATTTTTTTTAAATGGAGCATTATATCTAAAACGAAAGAATGATACAATATTACATTTTAGTGGAGACTCAGAAAATAGTATTGCCTAACAAAATAATTTACAGAACTAATATTCCTTTGGGAATGAACATTTTTTTTCTAAAAGGCAATCTCTAATAAATTTCTTCTAGTTAATGAGATTTTTGCTTTTTTGTGAATAAAACTCTTATAATCACAGTGATTTTGCTTATTGTTCCTATTTGGTAGTAATAGAGAAGAAAAATGAACTAAGTTTTATGCCACAGAGTTCCAGTAAAGGAATTGTGCTGGTTGCTTCTAGGAGTAAAGGGAAAATAAGACACAAAATGGTTTTCCAAGACTTTTGTGAAACAAATCCAAGTGAAGACCACCTGTGAGAATAATACATAAGACACTATTTGTTACCAGTCTGTGGAACTATTACCACAGGCCAAAGTCAGGCTTGAGTCCTGATGTCCACTTACAGGTATGCTTTTCCTACCCAGAGAGTACTGTGCTTCTGCAGTGCTAGAGACCTCCGTCAGTTACGCCCAAATACCATGGTTCCTGTTTTCTGATCACCAGGGCTAGCAAAAGGGTTTAAGAGAATATAAAATGTCCAGAAAGCTGAGCATAATAAAGAAGGACAAAAATAGAGTGGATGCCATAGAAGAAGTGATGGGAAGCTACTTAGTAAAACCCAATTACCTACAGTCGGATTAAGAAACTGATTTCAGTTTGTGGCAATGGCAATTAGTTTTGGTATAGTGGCATGTCCTAGTGAGTGACACATGTTGACTAGGGTCTTAAAACTTTTCTTGATCCAGGACAGAGAGTGACTTGATGGTGTTCACATATAGAATAGAGTTCTTCTGGGTATAATATGATCCATGAGTAAAACCTATAACTTCTCCTGAAGCCTTGTTATGCATAGATGAATAATGAGAGTTATACAAAAATTGCTCCCAGGAGGTAGATGAGTTGTTCAGGCAGTAAGAGACTTTTTTTTAACATCTAATGTATATTGTCCATCTGACCATTGGTCTACAGATAAAATGCAATCAATATTTCAAATACTAGATATTTGGGGACAAAAATGGTACTGCCCAGAGGAAAAAAGTGTTATCTTTGATTATGTATAAGTTCCCAACATGAAAAAAGGAGATCTGAAATAAAATCTAGCATAACTAGTTTCTGTCCTTTGGCCAAGTACTTGCATTGTACAGCTTTATGTGGTAGAATCTGTCATGATGAATGGGAATAGCCATTGGGGGAATACACCAGAAAAGTGTCACAATGCAGTCAATATCTAGAGTCAAATTCTCCCCTGGAGACATATAATTTCCTTCTGAAGTCACATTCAGGTAGCCCTGCCTGCTACAGATGAGCCTGTGGTTAGTTCTTGTTAAGCTTTCTAGATCCACTGGTGCTGCAAAGTTCTCTAGGAGGACAATCTTCCAGAATGTAGTGACTTTTTAGCTATCCTTATTTTTTTTCCTAGCAAGACCTTGACATCAAGTTTACTAGTATTATAAACAGGTACTATGCTAATCAGGTTATTTGCAAGTATACAAGAAATAAGGAAAGCCTTCAAATCCTGAATTCCTTGGCCAACAGTTCAGATTAATTCACACTGTTCAGATTAATTCACAATCTTTCTTCAGGAGATCATCATCTAGGAAATCAGGATGGGAAAATTTGCAATGAACTATGAGAAAATAGTAGCCAGTGAAGTCTGAGAACCACGAATATTCAACCCAGAGCTCCATGGACTAGGAGCTTTGTAGATTAGTGCATTATCCAAATATAAGACTGTCTCTGGGGCCAGAGGGCATGCAGGATGCCATTCATTAACCAGTGATCCCAACCTAGAGAATGGGTATTAGACTCCCTATGTACATTGACCTGTTAATGATGGGGACTAGAGGTTGCTAATGCCTAGACCAAGACCTGTCAGTATACTTAATCTGGAACTTCCTAAAGCTGCATGAGATCACATCACCTTCAAGCTGCTTTAGTAGTCCAATGATGAAAAGGTTGCCTCATTTAGGACATGGAGAACCCGGCACAGATATAGGCATTTTTCACCATAAAAAGTGAAAATTGGTAAATGCCAAGCCCTTATGATATATTCCTTTCATGTGTTGCTGACATGTTTTTCCTGGCCCATTGGGTGAACACCTAAGTGATGATGGCAAATCAGATGAATAAAAGATAGAGAAGATAAAATGAAGAAGACATCTCAGTGAGGAATCCAGATGTTCAGGAAATAGGCTGTCAATCTGGGGGAGAATAATTATGGGGACCACCAGGAAAAAATAGAAAGGAGAGATGCGTAGCATGAGAGATGGAGGCCATGATGATTAGGGGAAAAGGTAGTTAATAGAGGAACAGACAAGCAGTACCACTCAACGTCATAATCTCATGTTATACAGCAACTGCAAAACTGGACTTTTACCTAGTATTTTATAACCCTAAATACTAAGTTAAAACCTTTCCCCACAAATCACAAAATTACCTGTTGCTTAGTAAAGAACCTAAGATCATTAAACTGTCCTCCATCAATGTGATGATTTCCCCTGATTCACTCCCTTTGAGCAGGAGCTCTCCTTTTCCCTTAAACGCTGCAAAACTCAGGTTCTGGTTGGACCAATTCTCAATAACCTGAGTCAGCTTGGCTTCAATATCCTTCTCCTTAATAGCAGATATGCAAATATCCTTCAGAGAAAAATCAAAGAATATGTCACAACATTTTCCATTACAAATTAAGTGCACTGTAAAATCATAGACTTTTTCAGCCGGAACCTAGAAGTCATTTAGTCATTTTATGGCCAAGAAAACCGAGGTTTAAGATCATTGTGTCGCAAGTTCAAACTAGAACTTTTTGAGACTCTATGAATTATTTGACTGTACTGCATATATGAGATAATGGAACTTAAATCGTCATTTTTTTAAATTATATTTTTAATTGGAACATCTTTTGAACTCTTGAAAGTAACATATAAACATTGTTATATTCCTGTCTGTTCTGGCCCTAATATGAACATCTTATTTACTTAAAAGTCAATTCTATTTTTCTCTTATGGTTTTCCTGTTTTCCTGAGAATCCTTGATACTGAAGTTTCACAAGAGAAAATAAAAGTAAGATATTTTCCCCATCATGCCTTAATTTATTTTTATATTAGAATCACAGAGATGGAAAGGAATTTAAGGGTGCAAGGCATTTCCACAAGTAAATATAATACAACTTAGTATGTGATAAATGTTGTAAGAGTGTGTGAACTGTTATGAAAGCTGAGGAGGGAGAAATGACTGCCTTCAGCGAGAAGGAAAAACTTCATTGAGCAGGGTGCATCTGAGAGTTAAGTGGGATTCCAACAGGGGGTCAAAGGGAAGGAGAGGACATTCTATAGGGAGAGGAAAGACTTCCTTTAGAGGCAGTAACAGTAGGAATTTGGCTTTGGCTAATGGCAGGACATAAGGCATGTGGGGCAGAACAACAGGGAGTATCTGGTAAGACAGGGCTGAGAGTCTGTTTTGGTGTACCAGTAGTTAATAACTCAATCCTAGAATCTCTTGGAATTGTAAAATGTTTTCAAAGCACAGCCTATGAATGGCTATATTCTCAAGTGTAAAAAACTACTTATAAAAATTAGTAATCAACGTGTTTTTTTAACTCTTTAATTGTTTCCTTCAATAGTACTTCAAAAATACTATACTTCAAAAGTATTTAAAAAAATATTTGAAAACAAAACTTTTGGTGTACATATGTTGTTAAAAAGAGACAGGGGGAGGCAAGAAACATGAAACCATTTATATGAATTTCTGGTTACATGGTGCAGTTCCTCACCTCCAAAAACATAAGTAATGGTTAAAATACAAAAAGAGAAAGTAAAAAACAAACATGGCCAGGCTTAAAAATAAGATAAATATCTCCATGAACCAGAAGTAGAAAAGATATTCAAAACAGTAGGTGCAGCTGAAGTCCAGGCCTGAGGGCTCTGGACTGTGGGGGCCTAGCACTTGATTCTTGTGAAATAAAGGGGACTGAAAGTGGCCTATATGAGAGGGAGCATAAGTGCCAAGGTCTAGATCTTTCCACGGTAGAAGGAGGCTGCCTCCAGCTACCACCTAGGCATCTAGATTAAATGAAGCTATGGACTTGGAGATCAGGGGACATGAACCATAATCACAAAATCTCCTACACCATAGCAGAATAAGGGATGTAAGCTGCTGTTTTAACACCTGGATCTGGATTGAGGGTGAAAGGCAGTGGAGGGTAGGGAAAGAAACCACAAAAACTACTAAGAAAGGAAGGCTAAGAGACCAAAGGAGAGAAACAATTTAAACATAATAATAAAAGCCACATTTATTAAAGCCTACGATTCAAAATGAATCCTCTCAAAAATAAAAATTACAAAAAAAAAGGAACACTCAGAGGGTAATCAACATAGAAAATGTTTAGAGCAAAAGCTCATTAGGTAAAATTAAATTTACAGAACAATCTGAAAAAAAAATCTTCATGTTTAATCTGAGAGTGTGGAAGGAATAGATAGATAAAATAATATTGACCATGAGTTGATCACTGTTGAAGCAAGAGGATCTCTAGTTTTGTTTGAAATTTTCCATAAAAAAATGTGAAAATAATTATGTTTAGTATGCTTAAAGAGATAAATGAAGAATTCTATAGATTTGAGATTCATGGGTTTGAGACTATATACAATATTTGAGAATATATAGAGAATATATAGAGAAAAATTTAAGAATCTACAAATCTAAGAATCTATAAAAAGGAGAAAAAAATGACACAAATGTAGATATGCTAAAAAAAAAAAATAAGTGGCAACAAAAGAAAAAGAACCAAGTTCCAGTTCATATGGTGACTTACAAGGATCCTGAACTCACCTTTTTCCATGTACATACCAAATCTACAGCTACATATGAAACAATTTCTTCTGAGAGAAACTAAAAAAAATGTGAACCAAGCAACCCCTACACGTTAGGTGAATGGGAAAACCCCTATATCAAAACTGGTAGGAGAAGCTGAGACACAATTTACCATAAACTCCACCTCTGGCACAGTGAACCAGAATCAGAAATAAACCCACAAACCCAAGCTTTTTCCTAAGGAGTGAAGGGTTTGAACCTCACATTTAGCACTTCAAATTTTAGGACCTGCACAACAGAGATGAGCCCCCAAAACATCAACAGGGTTTGCATCCACAAGACCCAAAGACTATAGCAAACTGAAAAATAGCTCTTAATGAGCTCACATGAACTCATCTGTCTATACTGCAGGATGCAGTACAGAGGCAGCCAATTGAAAAGTCCCCAGTCTTTCTATCTTATCTTAAACCTTCAGCCTGAGAGGTAGGGATCTAATTTCATACACAACCAGAGGCCTACTGGAATACAGACAGAGTCTGATGAGTGTCATCATTGCATTCTCCCTCTGTCTTGCTCCAAATCACCAGTATCTCCCAGAAAGAGGCTTATGCACATGTCTGGTGGTTATTTTTTGCAGCTGCCACCCAAGGGATTCTTCTAAATCACCTGACTCAGGTGGCAAGCAGAGCTTATGTTTGAGGGTCACAGAGACTGTAAAACACAGAGAACGAGTTTTTAATCAGCTATCCCCAAGACATAGCAGAGAGGCAGCAGACTGATATGACCAATCTTCTGTGAAAGAGGACTATTAGCTTATTTTAATCAATGTAGCCTAAAGGGCAAGCTTCTAATTAAAACATAATTCTAAGGGCCAAATGTAGTAACTCTCTTCAGAGACCTTGGAAGGTGAGTGCTCTTCACACTCTCCTTCTGCTATGCTCTAGAGTGCTGGGGTCTCCAAGAGAGGACTTACACAACTGGTACCCCAACTGTTATTGCTGCCCACAAGAGTGCACATCCCTTGATAGCCTGATACTGGTGGCCAACAGGGCTTGTGTTCATGGTGTCAACAGGATGGTAGCAAACATAGAAGCAGTTCTTAACGGGCTATCATTCCAGGGTATGGTGCAGAAAGAGAAGGCAGAAAATTCCCATCTTCCAGTGTTTATCTAAAAGAGGTGTATTTTCACACTATAAAAGCTTCTGCCTGAGGGTTTGGTTTTCAATCAGCCTGAATCTACATGCTAAATCAGATCCTCCATTTTGGGACACTGACAGATCTTGGGACACTCTCAACTACTGGGAGCCACTGACTTGGTTAGAGAAAAAAAACAAGAGTTAGAGTAGGGATGAATAATAAGGTTCATCTACTACATGAGACCTTAATTGAAACAGAGATAAGTGATTTATTTACCTGATAAAAAGTTCAAAATAACAGTCATAAGAATACTCATTGAGCTAAGGGGAATAATGCATAAACAAAGTGAGAATTTCAACAGAGAAAGAAAATATCAAAAATTACCAAAGATAAGTCATAGAGCTGAAGAATATAATAGAAAGGTTCAACGTCAGAGGAGATGAAGTGAGAGAAAGGGTAAACAAACCCAAAAACAGGACAATGGGATTTACCCAATAAGAGCATCAGAAAGAAAATAGACTAAAAATACAAAGATAACTTAAGGGACTTATGGGACAGATCACATGGACCAATATTTGCATTATAGGAGTCTCAGAAGGAAAAGAGAGAAAGGGCAGAAAACTTATTCAGAGAAATAATGGCTGAAACTTCTCTAACCTAGATAAGGAAAAAAGACATCCAGATCTAGAAAATCCAGAGACCCTAATCAAAAGACTCTGAACAGACACACACCAAGACACATTATAATTAATGTGTTAAAGTTAAAGACAAGGAGAGAATCTTAAAAGCAGCAAGAGAAAAATATTGTTACATACAGAGGAACACCATAAGACTTTTTACCAGATTTTTTAGCAGAAACTTTGCAGGCCAGAGGAGAGTAGCACAGTATATTCAAAGTGATAAAAGGTAAAAACTGCCACAAAGAATATTCTACCCAACAAACTTGTCTTTCAGAATTGTAGGATACATAAAATGTTTTCCAGACAAGCAAAAGGTAAAAGAGTTCATCACAACTAGACAGGATTTACAAAAAAAATGTTAAAATAACTACAAAAAAATATTAAAGTAACTTATAAAAAATGTTAGAGGCACTAATTAGTAACAGAAGAATATATGAAAGTATAAGTCTCACTGGTAAAGGTAAATATATAGCAAAATTCAGAATAATCTAATGTTGTAAAGGTTACATATGGGTTAATCACTTATAAAAGCAACATGAAGTTTAAAAGACAAAAGTAGTAAAAATAACTAACTATAATAATTTATTAATGGATATACATGATAAAAGAATGCAAATTGTGACATCAAAAACAAAATGTTATGGAGGACGAACACCGTAGAGTTTAGAATTCACCCAAATGTTGCTTGGTACCAATTTAAAATACATGGTTAAAATATCAGTTGTTACATGTAAGTCTTATGGGAATCACAAAGCAAAAACCTAGAGTATACAAATGAAAGATACAGAAAGCAATCTAAGCATACCATTATAGAAAATCATCAAATAACAAAGAAAGAGAACAAAGAAGAATAAACAAAGGAATTACAAACCAGCCAGAAAACAATTAACAAAATGTCAAGTACATACCTATCGATAATTACCTTAAATGTAAATAGACTAAATTCTTAAAACGAAAGATAGAGTAGGTCAGAAACATGGTGGAGTGAGAGATATCCCCAGATCTCTCTACTTGAAACAACAATAAGCTGAACATTTAAAACTCAACAAAAAACACCCAAACAGCACACCAGCAAATATGAGGGTGAGATCTGCACATAAGAGCCACCATAAGTAAGAACTTCAGGTGTTGGGCAGTGGACTGGGAGAAACAAAGAATCTGCCTCTCACAGCCAGAGCTCCCTATAGGAAGAGGCAGAGGGGAGAAGGAGCAGCGGGTTCCTTGAACAGCCCTACCTGGGAGAGCTGTGAGCTCCACGCTGCTGGCGGCAGTGCTCAGGCATCAGGGCAGAAAGCAGAGAAGTAAGGACAGTAGAGAAACAACAGTTGATTATCACCAGCTGTGGTTGCAAAAGGCGAGGCTGAGCTGCAGCCCCTATCCCCCAACCCACAGGGCCTATCCCCACCATATCCTCCAAGACTGAACACCGTGGAGCTCCAGAGAATCGAGCAAATGCTACTAAAAATGTCACTAACATTGACAGGGACTAAGACTAAGGATAGCAAGTGTGATTGAATATCTATAAGAAAAAAAAGGCATTTGAGACTTTATATAAAGCAGGGATACAAAAGGCTTAGATGCCACCTACTGGAACCAAAAGAAAAACACCTTCTTTGCAACAGGCTATGAGAGAGATCTTTATATAATAAATCTTCTTTCTGGGAAAACAACAGAATACACTTCCATTAATGCCCAGGAGGAGAAATAGTACTTCTGAAAAAACTCAGTGAGTTCCAAAACAGGTCATATCAACAATTTCAGGAATTAAAAAAACATCTAAATGAGCAGAAAGTTCCTTAGCAAGGAGATTGAAACCCTCAAAAAGAACCAAAAAGAACACTGCAAGAGATGAAAAATGAAATAGCAAGCTTGGGAAATAGAGTCGATCAAATGGAGGAAAGGATCAGTGTTATCAAAGACAGAAATCTAGAAATCAGAAGGAAAAAGAGAGAAACCAAAGAATGAAAAATAATGAAAGAGAAATATAAAGACTAGCTGATACCATCAGGAGAGGAAACATAAGAATAATGAACATTCTCAAAAGGAGAAAAAGGAGCACAGATTAGAAAGCATTTTCAGACAAATAGTGGATGAGAATTTCCCAAATCAAAGGAATGAGCTGGAGCTTGGAATTCAAGAAGTCAACAGAACACCCAATTATCTCACCCCAAAAATGCCTTCTCCAAGACACATTGTATTGAAATTATCAAAAATTAATGACAAAAACAGAATTCTCAAGGCAACCAGAGAAAAGAAGACAGTAACCTATAAAGGAAAACCCATTAGATTATCATCAGACTTCTCAGCACAAATCTAACAAGCCAGAAAGGAGTGGAATAAAATATTCAAACTATTAAACGAAAGGAACTCCCAGCCAAGAATAATGTATCCAGCAAAGCTCTCTTTTAGATATAAAGGAAACATGAAGACCTTTCCATACATACAAAAATTGGGGAATTCTCCACTACGAGGCCTGCACTACAGAAAATAATGATAGGGGTAAGTCCACCTAAAACAAAATAATAAAAAAAAAAATACATAACTATGAGTAAGGTGACTAGCAGGCAGACAGAAGCAGAGTAGTGTAACCCATATTTAGAATACGGTATTATTCACTTAAATAATAATAAGAGATTTGCTATAGCAAGATAGTAATGAATGTACAGCATACATAGGGACAATATGAGACAACAATGACTAAAAAGGGAAGGATTCAAAGATCTAAATTAACAACAGTGAATAGAGATAAGGCACTGGCAGAAGAAAATGGATGATTGTGTG